>JBAMJV010012347.1:0-30255 GCA_037951105.1 Echinarachnius parma | reverse complement strand
TCCCAAAATATGGTAACAAAATTATTATGTTCATCGGATAGGGTGTCCTTTCTAATGGAAAACGATACCAAGAACAGTCATTTTGGTCGTGTAGTTTTTGTTTTAGGGCGCTGTGAGTGAGACAATGTCAGTTTCACATTTATGTCAATTTTTACCAAGTCGGTGTCTTATAAATCACACTTACTGCCCGTCATAGCATCGACCAACAAGCAACGACTTGGTAAAAATTGACAAAAATGGGGGAATCTGACATGGTGTCACTCACAGCGCCCTAAAACAAAAACTACACGACCAAAATGACTGTTCTTGTTATCGTTTTCATTGCAAAATACACCCTATCCGATGGACATAATCATTTTGTTTCTAAATTTTGGGAATTGCCCCGTTCCGTTTTTGGGGGGCCACCCTGTATATATGACTATACTGGGAAATTGGTGGGGTAATATTGATACAGCCCCCCCCCCCCCGAGTATCTAATTCGATGGATAGCGTGCTTGATAAACAAACATCTTATCTTAACCTACAATACATGTCCATTAGTAAAGGAGAAACCAACAACTCTTTGATATTGTTGCATGACTTGTTCAGTTTATTACTCTCTGTGCTGCTATGTCGGGCAATCATACAAACCCTAGTCACGTGTTATCTATACCAGGTAATTTAAATCTGTGAGCATCATTTCAAATACTAAAGTTCCCGGGGGAGTGAAAATGTGCACTTTGTAGGCATCCATTTGTGAAGAAATAATTATCATATTAATGGCTTGGTTTGAATTGTGAGAACTTCTCAAATTCTGCAATATCATATGTTGAGTATTCATCTCATACAAGAGGTTTTACGCATGCTATTTACACATTTAGCAAACAAGAGGCAATAACATTTCACAATAACACTTCCTTCTTGCAGTCTAGATTTACATAATATACTTTTAATAACATCTCTAACGACTTACAAATAAATAAGCGTATAACCGCACACTCCGTGTTCTGGCAAAAAGACTACAGTAATGATGTGTTGTGCTGCATAATCTTTCAAATATTACCACAACATTATGCGGACAAAGTGAACAATAAATATCATATTATGGAAATTCTGTTAGTATTTCATTCTCAACTTAACTGTCCACTTCATGTCATTGCAGATTTCAGTCGGTAGTTGGAAACTTTTTAAAAGATATTTTAGTCAATAAAACAAACAATACACAAAATAATCGTTTGTCTTTTTGAGGAAATAATCACTGACTGTATATATTTTTTAAACAGACAGCCTAGTCATTGCAGTAAACTTTCTAGAAAAACAAAATGATTGGTTACCATTCTGAGAATATGGGGGCCTAAATTGACGATCTAGCGGAATCTTTTTCTGAGGCTAACTGACTATATAATGGTATAACATAGCATCGGTTTCAATCACAAGCACAAACCCTGTACCCTCGGCAAATGTGTCAATATATTCTCCTCGGTTGAGCACCGGTCTAGCAATCCGATTTGCGGTGAAGCCTATTTTTCTTTGCTCATTTTGAATCATTTAAAATATTTCTAGTCAGTTTTCTTTATGTTTGATTTTAATATATTCTCCCATTAGATTTACATCTAGTTTCCGTGGGAAAATTTGCAGGTTTTCTTCTTACGTTAACAGTGGCATGAAGTTATCTTATTACACTCTGGACAGCTGTCAAGGTAAAAAAGTTGCACACGTCCTTAAAGCTAATGATAAAACAATTAACACAATATAAAAGAAGACCAAACACTGTCAATATCTCTTGTTTTTTTCCTGCATGTTTAAACAAAAACAGGGGGCAAATCTATGACGGGGAAATAAGCTAAAGAACTTGAGCATTCAATTATCTTGGTCATTTCCTTTGCATTCACAAAAGAACTGCAGGGAAAATAATTACATTACAACTTAGAAATTGATCAATCTAACACTCACTGGCCACACACAAACAAACAAAACTATGTCTGAGAAGTAGGCAATACTGTAAAGTGAACACACATTTTCTTAAAAGAATTCAATACATGCGATGGAAATCAATATTTGACCTTCTTTTAGTAATGTTGTCTAAAATTATTCCAAAATAGCAGCACAAAATTGTTTTGTCCCAGATTTAAATTCATAAAAACCCTAACAGTAATTCTATCTCCAACATACACATAAATCACACTTAATGATTACATTGTATTATTAAAATTCAATTTACATACGCTTTACTTTTGTTCGATTCGAGTCAATCAATCTCGTTTCTTCAGATACATCTTTACATTTATATTAAACACACATTCAATTATCACATAAATAGACTAATAATCTCAGTAATAAGAACCGTTTTCTGTTTAATGCTTGGTGGACTGCAGATAGTTGTTGACATCGTGCATTCACGGGCGATTGATCTGTGATACAATCTGGAATCACACCACCCTGTTATAAAATCTACAATTTATTTTCTCAATCTCTTAACCCATTCAGGACAGTACCCACAAATACTTGGGCTTGGGGTCTATGGAGAATACATGCTATAGCAAAATGAATCAGTCCTGAACGGGTTAATACCAAACTTGTTACTAGAATCTCTCATCACAATTCAAATCATTTGTCATTTGTAGATGATTGACATATTTAATTTGTTAACGTTTTCTTTAAATACGAGCTACTCCCACTATTGTGTGAGCTGAATTGCACTATTGCATAGGGATATAGTTACTATACTGACTTACTCTCTCTCTCTCTCTCTCTCTCTCTCGCTTAAAGTGGTTATGAAGTTTAGCATGATACATGACAGCACAAATTCTTGGTGGTTGGTGAAATTCAACCCAGGTTTCAATTGCACCGTACAAGGTCATTTCTAGCTGTGAAGCATGGATTAAATTCTACTCCACCAAACAATCATATATTGTATTGCCAACCTTGTGTAAAATTCCACCGAAAGATGGAATTTAATATTATCTAGATACTTTGCATTTGATTTAACCCATATAACTGTATAATATAAGGTTACATTTAACTCATGGTCTAAAATAACCTAGGATTAAATCAGCCAATTGATGAGAATGCACTGCAATGTCCATAGATCCATGATAACTTTGGCAGGTTCAGAATTAAACTTAATTGTGAAATTACAAACAAGTGAAAAGAGCATGTCCCGATTTGAAAACACATCAGATAAAAAAAATATATCATCCAAACAAATACACACAATATGCTCGAGTATGAAGATACACAGAAATCTGAATATAAATGTGCCATAACCTTTGTGCGAGAAGAGTTCAGCAAAAATTGCTCAATTTGAGCAACAATACGAGTCGGAAATCTTGGATACTGATTCCACATTAGCGGCCACCTGTATACAGCAACCAACCTGCCTATAGTGGCCACCAAATGTGATCCCCTGCTGATTAAAACAATGTTATGGAGCCCGACTATAGAGGCCACCTGTCCACAGTGGCAACTTCTTGTTGTCCTAAGGTGGCCACTATGCACAGGTTTGACTATACTGTTTATGTGTGCGAGGCCTTGAAAAGAAATATGAACATATTCCATGTTTATATCTGTCAAATATTTAACTCTTAGCAGTTTGTTTCACAGAAATGTCATAGGATTAAGATCAAACAATACTACACACAAAGTTCAGACTTGCTACTATACCAAAGATTCTGTTTTATTTCACAAAATTGATGCATCTTAAAATCAAACCTAAATGCTAAATGACATATTGTTGCCGACTGTTTTTCGTTTAAATTTGTTTTATTCGTGATGACAGTGACAAATGGTTTAGGCTTACATGTTGCATCTTGCACTAAAGGATTTAATACAAGGCATGATATATTTGACAACGTGTTTGTGTACACAGTAGCACCAAGTGTGGTCTCTCATCTCTCTCTATGTGAACACTTGAAGACATATAGCCCTGAATGTTGAGTTTGTATATATATCCTGCACAGATAAGTTACAAGGTAGGATATATTTCACACAAAATGTGTGTAAAACGGCAACCTTTTCTGATGATTTATCTCTGATATATTTTGGGAACATTAAAAACATAAAAGTCCTGAATGGTGAGGTTTGTATCATCAGTCTGTCAACATCATTTCTGCTTCTTGGATGCTATCCAGTCTTGTATCCGTTGCTTGAGGGCAGTGTCTGTAATAAAGAGAATGGAGAAGACATTTTGTACATTAAATCTTTTAATCCAGACACTTGAATATATATGTGACCGGCTATAGCAAAACCCAGCACTTGTCGGTAAAAATCAAAATGTAGATTGTCATACCATTACAAAGTCCTCATCACAAGCTGTCATTTGATGCTTTGTTCTAACTAATTGGTCAATAATTAACGAAGATATGATTGTTTCAATTTTACAATCATAGGTCTTTTACACACATTGTGTGAACTTAAAATGTAAATTTCTTCAAAACATGAATTCCGAAAAGTGCCGGGATTTGCTATTATTATTAGCCGGTCACATATATCGCAATTGCTTGTGTTTGTTGATCTTTTATAAAGGTACATTTATAAAAGATGCATTGTAAAAAATAACTTGACGAACTCTTGCATGTGTGTTAGTCCATTAGACAACTTGCCATAATTTAAGCCTCAAAGTTATATATTGTCAATATATGTCTCAAATAAGAACTAATTTGAATATTGTACACATAATAAAAGTACAGACAAAATTGACATTAAATGGATCTAGTAACTTTGTTGACATGTGACTAAACATTTGAATAGCCCTGATCTTTGACCTTATAATCGCAAGTCACTAGTACGCTACTATCACTAGTAACACATACCTGGCTTAAGCATATCGCTACTAAGGGGCCTGTGGTTGAAGGGGTTGGTTTGCAAGTGAAGAATTTGGTGCTCTATGATTGGTCAATCCATCGTGTCACACAGCATTCAAACAGCCATGACATTTGACCCTATGATATCAAGTCACACTGTTTACTACTATAACACACTACATTAACACTAGTATAACACATACCTGGTTTTAGCATATCGCTACTAAGGGGCCTGCGGTTGAAGGGGTCGGTTTGTGAGTTGAGTAGATGGCGCTCTATGATTGGTCGATCCATCACGTTGCCAGAGGGTAGGATCACGGGGTCCATCATTAGCGTTGCCATCAGAGGGTCTTCAGGAGAGATGAAATAATAATAATAATAATAATAGATATTCATATAGTGCAAATTGCAAAAAGCATTCCAAAAAAGTGCTTAACACTATATTAACATAAAAATTAACAAAATATTAACAGAAATGTTAGGGTATATAAACATACATGAGTATAAACAAACATTAACGATCACAAAAGGCTACTATAACTTAAACAAATGAGTTTTCAACCTGGTCTTAAACGTATCAACATTTTGGGAAGTGCGAATAATAAGGGGAAATTACAATGGTCTCAATTATACATGGCATATAACAACGCTAGAAATTAACTTTTTCTTTGTGGCACAGTTATCAAAGTAGCGTTAATGCTTTTACTAATTTCAGTGGCACAAAACCTGAATTTGGCTACCCCAAAACAAAGCTAAACAAACAAATTGGTTGCCCACCGTAATTAACATTTGGTAATCCAGTTAGGCAACGTAGCAAGGAGGTGAATTTTAAGATGAATTCTTAGCACTGAATTGTATTTATTATTAGGCATTCATTACTCATAGTAAAGACGTGTGGCCTAGGGATACAGAATGAGCAACAGGCGCAGCCATATGTGCTAAATTGGCAACGGGAGGACTTTAATTTCATACACTAGAGGGAATGAACAGAGAAGAACAGGGAAGATAAAAACATCTTCAGACTTTCCACTGAACTCTATGGGAATTGCAGTATCTAGTAGGACACAGGTTATTAGGAGCATTATTCCAAACATGTTAAAGGGACTTACATTGTCCAAATCCTCAAAATAAATTTCTAATTCTAGCGGTTCCCTTATACCTTGTTGTATTCGTATTAACAATAAAATCACGGGACAGTTTTCGGTTTTTCAAATTTCCCTTTCGTTACAAAGATATGTATGATTGAAGTATTCAGATAAGAAAAACTCCAGGCGAGTTTTTCTTCTGTGTACAAAGTGAGTGCAGTGAGTTACTGAATATCACTTTGCATTTTCGCTCATTACTTGGCCATACAATGTCCATTTGACTTGAAATTTTCACACAATACCCTGTGAACATATGAGATAACAACAATATACATTGCATCAACCATTCATCACTTTTTGCACATGTCAACAAAGTTACTAGATCCCTTTAACAGGGGCAATATTCACCTCTTCAACGCATTGAAGCATTGGAAAGACAATTTTTTTTGTTTTTCCATCTTATTTCACCTAGGACTGTTTTTCAGATGGTCCCTAACAAGAAGGCAACATTTTATAATTGTCTGAAAGTGTTATCTATGCATCAACAACAAAAAAGAAGAAGAAAATAAATGAGAAGAAAATTAAATAAAATTTAGTCATTGGCAAAAATATTCAAATTGAATGAACCGCCAACAAACAATAAACAACACAAACAAAATTCTGACTCACCCCTGAATTCATCTGGAGCGTCTTCCATGTCCAGGTCTGTCTGCCTGTTCACCTCTGCAATCTTCTGTGCACGCTGAGACAGGTCGGCAAACTGCTGGATTTGGGTGGATGTCTTGATCTTGTTGCGATTCATGATACGAATCGCCTCGGCAAAGATGTCCTGGCAGAAGGACCGCTGCAAAAAAAAGGAAAGTAATTAAAAAGTGTATGAGCATCTAATTGTTAAATTTTCTATGAGATACCTATAAATGTCTTCAATATAATATTATCATCATTCGTTTGAGATTAATTATGACCAGGGCTCAACCCTAGCACCTTCCCAAATGCCTGGGGTAAGAAACAAATTCATGTCAGGCAAATTACAATTCTCGGGCAACTAACATTTCTGTGCAACTACAAAAGAAAAAAAATGATTTTATGCCTTTCTCATCGACAAACAAGCAAGAAATTTGATAAGCAGATAAAGTTACATAGTGCAATTAATTGTTGCTTTTATATCACTTTTGGGGCAAGCAAATTTTCTGTTCGGCATACGAAATATGAACATTCTTCATCATACAGTACCTGCCCGAGCGGGCAAGTTGGAAAAAAAAGACTTAGTGTAGAGTCTTACATTATCAATGATCATTCTGTAATACCTCATCTGAAGCGATGTCTTCTGCCAGTGCACGAGTTACCTAGTGCAATTAATTATCCTTTCATATCACTTTTTGGGCAAGCAAATTTTCTGTTCGGCAACTTTGGCAAGTTGGAAAAAAGACTTATGGTAGAGGCTTAGATTATCAATGATCATTCTTTAATACCTCGTCTGAAGCGATGCCCTCGACCAGCTCATGGCTGTCCAGGTTGATATAGATGGTGGTGAGCTGGTCCAGCATCTTGCGTGGCTCAAAGCCGTACTTCTCCCTGTTCTCCACCCGTAGATCGTTGCATCGCGGGCCGCACAGCTGCTGGAGATTGGAGTTCAGCATCACGGCTAGGCGACTACAAAGCTCCTGCATCAAACAAATTATCAAAGTAATTTTCTTTAACTGCCATTAAATCTAGAAATATCATTTAAAGTTGTGTGCCTATTTTGTGGTATGGCTCATAAATATTAAAGTAATTTTCTTCAACTGCCATTAAATCTAGAAATATCATTTAAAGTTGTGTGCCTATTTTGTGGTATGGCTCATAAATATCAAAGTAATTTTCTTCACCTGCCATTCAAATCTAGAAATATTATTCAAAGCTCCTGAATAAAAAATTTACAAAGTAATTTTCTTTAACTGCCATTCAAATCTAGAAATATTATATATATATAATAAAGTTTTGTGCCTATTTCATGGTATGGCTCATAAATATTTTCTTTGGTGTGAACTAAAAGCACAATAAACTGTCATTTTTATTCCAGATATGCTATTTGCCATATACTCTATAAGTATATATGCTATTCTTTTATATACGCTATTCAAAAGGTTAAATTAAGTAAAATTTATTAGTTGACAACTGCAATAAAAATCTTAATCCATTAAAATTAAACTCCATGGTTCATAGACATGTATTACTCCTTGGAAATCATGTGTTCAAAATGATCATACTGAAAATAACAAGTAATCACAAATACAAAGCCAAATAAGAGTCTTTCAGACATTATTCAATAACGATTAAAAATGAGCAAAGAAAAATAGGCTTTGACGGGAATAGAACCCGAGACCTCCGGATTGCTAGACCGGTGCTCAACCATCGAGCCAGAAAGACCCTTGAATGTGGGACGTTCCAATGAAACCCTTTTCATTGCGCAAATAGGGGTCATTGTGGCTCGATGGTTGAGCACCGGTCTAGAAATCCGGAGGTCTCAGGTTCAATTCCCTGCGAAGCCTATTTTTCTTTGCTCGTTTTCAATCATTTAAAATATTTCTAGTGAGTTTCTTTTATGTTTGAATTCTTATTCAATAATAATATAAATAAAAGGGAAGGGTTACATAATACTTACCGGCCTGAGGAAAGGCTTCTTGATGCGGATGGTGAGGTAGTTGAACATTTCCAGAGTCTCGTTGGCCAGAGTGAGATAGGACCTGCACTGGCGCTGGTCAGAGGAGAGCTGTCTGGTTCTCGTCTGTTGCTCATCCTGTGGTTAAATCAAACATAATAATAATAATAATAGCAATAATAGCTTGCATTTGTATAGCGCTTAATACAGGGGTTTTATGCGCAAGTATTATTACCCATGGTCATCTGGTACAGTTCACACCCACACAATGACAATGCGTACTTTCAGAACTCCCCGGGGAGCATACTAGCCATAATGCTGCTAATGGACACCCGACCATGGTACCCATTTATACACCTGGGTAGAGTGCTGCAATTGTGGATTGATTGTCTTGCTGAAGGACAAACGGAATGGGCTGGGTTCAAACTCAGGATCTCACGATCGGAAAGCGCGCACTCTAACATGCACTCTCTCTAAAGGGATAGTATAGTTTTAGTCAAACTGAATTTTAGTAACCAAAACCTGCACCACAACATTACAAACTAATAGCTATAACTCCACCATGCTCGAAAGGTATACAAAACTACAATGACTAAGTAAAAAGCTTGCTATCATTAAAAAAAGAGCCGTTAAAACACAAAGGGCGCTCTCTAAAGATTGGTCTTCAACCTTTTTTATTAAAAATTAAGCATGTGATGTTTTGTTACAAAAATGAATGATTAGAATTATAGACTTTATTTGTTCTATTTGGCTGGGTTCATATATGGCCTGCATTGGCGTTGGTCTGATGAAATTGAGCATTTCTCGACAAGCCTTTGGCTTCTATTGGCTCCACCACACATTTGTATGTATAATTTGTATTTCGTGTGTTTTTTATGTGGAAATAAATTCAATTCAATTCAAAATCTGCCTTGATCTCATCTGCTGCTCATCATGCGACAAAATAACTCAGGACTCTTTTTTGTGTGTAAAAAAACACACAATAATAATGGCTACTTATATAGCTCACGCTACATTTTCCAATGCTTGCGGCACATAATTATTGAAATGTTAAATAATGGTCAAACTACGGAGAACAAACTTACATTTCAATTGCTTATGATTTAAAAGATTCCGTGATCGATAGATTCTGAGATTATATGTGACCGTCTCTAAATAATATATAATCATAATAATAAAGATTTCAGTGAAGAAAAGCAAAAATACTCTCGCTTGTGGGTTGTAGTTTTGAATGGAAATTTGAACAAAATCAACAAACAAGGCATAATAAAGCTTCAATAGACCTTGGTTTATAAAATGCAAATAATGTAAAAAAATACCTGAGAAAGTTCTTTCCAGCGTTGTTCATCCTTCATGGCCTCTTGGACTTCATGGATTCGCTTGAGGCACCCGATGCTCTCATCCAGTAGGAAGGTTGTATCGTTCATCAGCATGTTAATGAAACGTACAAAGTGAGAATCGCTGAGCCTATTAAAGGAAAACAAGCAGTTTAGGGATTGTAAGTAAAATCATTTGATATTGGTAGTCAGAATCCTAGATGCCGTTGAAGTTTCCTGAATTTCATGTATTCGGTTGAGGCAGCGAATACTTTTGCCCAGTAGGAAAGTTGTATCGTTCTGACATCCGCATGTTGAATCAATGAATTAATGGATGGATGGATGGATGGATGGATGGATGGATGGATGGATGGATGGATGGATGGATGGATGGATGGATGGATGGATAGATGGATGGATGGATGGATGGTTGGATGGATGGATGGATGGATGGATGGATGGATGGATGGATGGATGGATGGATGGATGGCTGGCTGGCTGGCTGGACGGATGGACGAACATACAAATTTACAAACGAATGAATGAACAAACAAACAAACAAATAAATGAATGAAGGAATAAAATGAATGTATGAATACAAAAGTAAAAAATGAATCAATGAACAAATTAATACATTTTCAATTTTCAATCAATTTCAAGTTCAATTTCATTTTATTGGTCCAAGATTGGAAATTCTTTGTGTAAACATGCATTGAACATATGAATGAAAATACAGAATGAATTTATCTAGAAATATACAAAAGTCCTTTCCAGGACTACCCAACAGTCCTTTCTAGGACTACCACAGTCCTTTTTAGGACTATCCTAGAAAGAATACCAACAGTCCTTCTCAGGACTAACCAATCCTCTCCTTATACATGGTGCAACCGCAAACCACACGTATTATCTACACCACCATGGAAGCCGATACTAACAAGCAACATTTAATATACAAATAGTTTTCTAAAACTCACTCGCTGGTGTTGACAAAGACCTCTTGATGTAGGGGGATCTTCCAGAGAGCCTTGAAGATGATACTAATGTGATAGCGGATGCTAAACTTGTCATAGAACTCACTACTGGCTCCAGTCGTCTCAATGTCTACAAATAAAATTAAACAAAGAAAATATATAACAATTTTGACTGCAGAAAATATAATAAGCATTAAAAACAATACAGATACATGATACTAGTCTGAAGCTGTGTTAGTATACGTGTACGACAGATAGATAGTACAAACAAAAGCAAATTAATTTGGGTGGGACAAAATGTAAAAGAATCACATTGTACATTAAACTCTTTTGTTAAAATGGATATCATGTAATCTGTCCCACTATAAATTGGGAACATTGCTCTGGACACAATGTATCCATCTTTATGTTATAAATATACTTTATGTGCAAATCTACAAATAAACGCACAATTTGTATTCTATTTAGTGCACCAAAGAAAAAACCTTACAAGAAATAGAGCATAGAGGACTGACCTGTGTAGAATTTCATGAGGGCAGGAACCAGGTGAGGAATGGCTAGTGAGTGGAGCTGGATAGCCTCAAAGAGCTTGGAAGTCTTGGGTTGCACGGCAGGACTAAGCACAAAGAACACCTGCACCGGGGAAAAGAAATTGATTTTTAAAAAAACATAGATTTGCCGCTTGAATACATTTTTTACTTCTTGAATGAAATGTTTCACTCTTTGTTCAACATAATAACTCAAAATCAAGGTTAATTATTCAACAAGTCCACCACCAAAAGAGACATCTAACCAATGTATGGCTAGGGAGCAAATCTAGATGGCCTCAAGGAGCTTTGTAGTCTTGGGTAGGATGGCAAGACTCAGCACAAGGAATACCTGCACCAGGGAAAAGTAATTGAACAAAAAAACAAACATAGATTTGCCACTTGAATAAATGTTTTACTTCTTTGAAGGAAATGTTTCACTTTTTGTTCCAACATAATAACTCAAAATCAAGGTTATATTGCCTTCTACATTCTATAAATGCTGAGTACCTGGCTAGAAGGCAGAAGGTACCAATTTTAAAGTCTAAACACTCTAACCGCTAAGCCACCATGCGCAGTTTTGGGTTGTAGTATCATATATAAATTCTGGGTATCTAGAAAACAGTTTTCCACAATACAAAAGAATGACTAAACACTTGAAAAGTATTCAAAAAGATAAGAAAGCTATAATTGATAATATCAAAATGAACGCAGCTTAAGCGTGTAACCAGGCTTACCTCTACAAGTTTTGCGACTAGATACGGGTTGCGCAGATAGTGTCCCGAGCACATGAAGACGAGTAGGAAGGGCACCATGTCATGCTGAGCTGTGTCCTCCAAGATCTGAGGCATGTGTCTGCAATGAGAAGCATTATGATATTAAATAGGTTCAAGGGATCTAGTAGGGATCAGTATTTAAACCACTATTACTCCAGTCATAGGATGATTGCAAACCAGTACACAATAAGTGCATCATCTCCACTCCCTGAGGAGCATTCCTTCCAATTGAGAAGATCATTAATTCATGGGCTTTCACCTTCCACTGAGTTTCCCACATTTCCATAAATTCCCCTGATGATTAAGATCATTCATAAAACCAATTCATGACCAATTATTGTAACTACCATGGTAACAGCTGAAATACTTGATGCTGATTGGCTGTTGCTACGGTAGTTACAATAATTGGACACTTACAGCATTTGGAAAAAGTTTTATGAAATGGGGCCCTGGCCCCAGAATTGTGGATTTGTATACAAAGAAAATTACTTACTGTACAACAAAGAGAAGAAACTCTGCAATATCCTCGATGTAATACTCAGGCAGTGCAGCAAACACCGGTGGAATGTCTGAGGGAAGTGGCAATCTGCAGTAGAGAAGAAAGAATGAAAAATAAGTCTTCAATATAAATAATTTTTAATCATCACTCATATTAAAGAAAGAATGAGAAATAAATAGATAAATCTTCAATAGAAATAATCATCAATCATCACTCATATTTCTATTGTTAATCAAATGTTTTCCAGAAGATGACAATTGTGGTGAATTTTGTGATTACACATTTATAAGGCTCTTGAGTATTATATCTCCGAGCAGAGCTAATCTGCAAAAGAAAGTTTATATTAAACAATGAATAGTTTTATACAGCAACACATATAATCATATTATTCATATTTCAAGCCCTTTATTATAAAACAAAAGAATGACACTTGTATTAACACTTTGTGCGCTGTGCAGTAGATCCCCCCGTCGCCAGATTATTTTAGGCGCGCACGCGCGCCCCACGCATCGTATATTGTATGCGCGCGCACGCCGCGCGCATCGTTGTCTGTGACTAGAGTCGAACAAAGCGGGCCGCTGTTTGTGACTTAAGTCGAACAAAGCGCTCAAAGAGTTAATCATTCATACAACATAAGAGGGAGGATATTATACATTATTGACTGCTATGAGGGGCATATGGAAAATTATAGGCCCAAGGTGATCTCAAAACCATGATATGACCCGAGGCGCTTGATTACCCTGGGCCTTCAATAACTGCGCGTATTGCACTACTTTTCCATTCATAATTACGCGCATTAACAACTAAATACGTACATTACACATACAGTGGGCACAGGATTCAAAATATGCCTGCTTGTTGAATGACAAATTACTGTCGCGACCACAGACGGACAACGATGCAAAACGTGTACCTGTCCATTTTAAGAATTTTGAATTTGAAAACCGCCATGCTATACATACAATCCATGTCTAGAATATTCTTTGGAACTTATTGATATTCACAGGTAAAATATATTCTGTATTTCCTTTTAAATTGCTCTTTCGGAGATTGGTTCAAGTATTTTATCGCAAGCTAAAACAAAGATCTCCGCTCACAGAGAGGCTTTTATAACACGCATCTCTATGGACATTTTGTGAAAAAAAATCAATATGATATATAACATTGTTCTCGCAAAGTTGAACAATTATCTAATTGCCCAATCAGGCAAGCCAACCTGGCGATTAATGCAATTTGACTTGCCCGACACAATTTTTGTGCTAGTGTCGAGCCCTGGCTATGTACTTACACAGGGCCGTTTGGGCCAACAAGTCTGACTAGCAGAGACATAACAGTCCCGTAGAACTGGAAGCATCCTCTAAGGAGATTCTCGTGCAGTAGACCAGCATCGGCACACACTTTGGCCTTCTCGATTTTCTGACATGCAAAGAGGAAAAGAAGACAGAAACTTATATATTTCCCACTACCTATAAGATATTACTTGTTATATTCCACATACTAAGAATCTTGCTCTACGATTGGTCAAAAGTTAATCACGTGATGAAGCATAGTTTCGCCCATCATTGATGGGAGAAGAAAACTTTGTTACACTCTGTAGATATCTTTGGTGAAAGTGTGTTGCACTCACTAGATAAAAAGTACTATCTAGTGAGTGCAACGCACTTTCACTGCGGTTGCATTGACTTGACTGTGGAGCTCGTGTGTGGCTAGTCAAATTCCGTACCCAAATGATGTGGCGGGGTTCTCTATGCGCGCGAATTACAAATTTAATTGTATTCGTTGTGCATACACGTACGTAGCACACTGTTTCAAGCTCATATACGCTATGCATGCACTGTGTATGCATACGTATCGTACATATTAGTATAACAGTACACGGTTAGGTTTGCTGCGTTGTTATTGTTTAATTGCTTGTTCTGTTGTTGACGTAAGATTTGAGTTCTAACGGAGCTGAAATGGAACTTTTTTTGCTTGAGAGTGAAAGTAAAGTGTTCCAAGATTATTGCGAATGCTGGAAACAACATACACATTGGAAATTGGAATAACATTGATGTTGGTAAGTAGATCAAACCTAGTACTAGTAGTAACAGCTGTAATTAAGACTTGCGTTAGACTAGGCCTGCTTATAGACTAGATCTACCGTTTGATGTGGAATATAAAGCAAATAATCACCTTTTGGTTTCAGGCGATGGCAATCTATCACTTCCTCGGCGATCTGAATGTATACGCTATCTTTCCTCAGCTTCGCTTCGGAAAGATATCTACATCCAGATCGCCTTGGAAGTGATAGATTGTCCCATCACCTTCACCAACGGTAATTATTTGCTTAATAACTTATATATTTCCCACTATCTAAAGGAGACTTGATAACTTATATATTTCCCACTATCTAAAGGGCACTTGACTCTCTTCACACATGTTACAATTGAGTTTGCTTTTCATTGTTGCAGCACAAAATAGACATTTCAGGCATATTTGTGCGCCAATGGCATCAAGTTACCAATTTGCGTATATTATTTATGAACAAAATCATTGTAAATTACAACAGTTTGAAATTTCATTGTATTGTTGCATATATGTGACTTTTGAAAATGTTTTATTTCTTTTCATCATTTAATCTACTGCAATTTATCAAATGAACTTAAAAATCATCCAGACATTTACAGTAAGCCTGTGAACAATTTGTGACTGAATTAAAGGGATAGTTGAGTTGCAGTAAAGAGAGTAGTTTTGGTCAAACTGAATTTTAGTAAACAAAACCTGCACCATTACATTACAAGCTAATAGTTATAACTCCACCATGCTCGAAAGGAATACAAAATTACAAATGACTAAGTAAAAAGCCTGTTATCATTTTAAAAAGAGCTGTTAAAACTCAAGAGGCCGTTCTCTAAACACTCATCGGTTTCAACCATTTTAAATAAAATATTGTGCATGTGATGTTTTGTTGAAATAGTGATTAGATAGAGAGAGTATCAACAACTATTTAAAAATCTCTTTTGTCAATTTTTGAAAAAAGGAAGCATTTAAAAAAAAGTTCTAACAGCTGGCTCAAAATTATTTAAATAAAATATTGTGCATGTGATGTTTTGTTGAAATAGTGATTAGATAGAGAGAGAATCAACAACTATTTAAAAACCTCTTTTGTAATTTTTTGAAAAAAGGAAGCATTTAAAATAAAGTTCTAACAGCTGGCTCAAAATTATTGAATAATTGTGGGGCCCCACAAGTATTACAAATCGTTATGTTTATGTTCAGCCATTTCTGAACCGATTCTGATCAAATAAAGTTTACTCTGTCATTAAAATTGTATGCTCTTTCGAATTTGACACTCAGTTTTTCATTATCTCACAAAAATGATTTTGTGTAACGCCCTCTATACCAAAACTCAACTATCCCTTTAACATTTTCTGCAAGTACTAGACAGTAATTTACATACCTTTGTTTGTGCCTTCCAGCGCTCCAGGAGCTGTCTGTTGCGTCGTTCCAGCGGAGTCCCCTTCCAGGTCGGCTCTTGGTTCTGCAGGTCATCTGTGAGGCGCGACAGCTCGCGCAGCGTGCGTATACGCTGTGAATAGTGGCGGCAGGCCGGTAGTAGCGCTAGGTGTTGGCACTGGAGCGTCATGAAGTAGCACTCTGTCGGAAACTTGGGCTCAACCCACGTTTCGGGCTCTGCAAAGGAAAAACAAAGCATTCCAACATAAAGATGACTAAAGTTTATAACACATACATGTAACTGCTATAAAGTATGCAACAAAGGGTTACATTTTAACAAGTTGCTGGCAAAAGTTGTGGCACGTAGATAGAAGTGCTAGGTGCTGACAGTGTAGTATCATTCAGTAGTCACTCTGTAGGGAACTTGGGTCTTAACCTACGTCTCGGGATCTGCAATTAATAAGGAAGTATTCAAACATGAAGATGGATAATGCCTAGATCACAAATGCTCCGGGCGCCGCACGAGTTTGTTTACCTACGGCGGATTTTCTACGATTTCGTGGAGTTTTTCGCGAAAGCTTTGTGTAGCGGTCACATATTTGCCGAGGAACGTACATGTACAATGACTTTGGGAGTTCAAGCAAATTTAAATCGCACGGCTCCCGTACTTACAATCTGAGCACTCATATGGATGCCTTATGGGACTCGTACGGACATTGCAAGATACTCTTACGATATTGTTGACATCTTACGACTATCGTACGATTTAAGTGGCCCCAAATTCATTTTTTTTTAATTTTACAATATTTGAAAAAAAGGCTACTGTGCCCGTGCAGTGCCCTTGCGGCGCCCGTGCGATGCTCTCTACGATGTGTCTATGGGCTTACAGCAAGTAAAAAAATTGTACGAACCATTTTTTTTAAAACTCCGCGTTAAACAATTTTTTGACATCGTACGGCGAGGAAAAATGCAACAGCGACTGCATGATAGCCACGGCACCCTTGCGGGTGTCGCAAGATTCACGCAAGATTTTACCTAAAAGTGGCATTGTATGGGTGCTGTATCCCAAAATCTGAGCATTTGTGACCTAGACATAAGCAGACATACCACATATTATCGACTTTTAGCATTTAGCTGTCATGTTTTGGGGTAATTTTGTTTTTCGACTTGCCATATTAAGAGAACTGAAATTAACAAAAGTATGGGCCAGGGTGACCACACATTTTGTGTTTTTTTTACAAAAAATAACAATGAGAACAACAAGACTTACTGATGGTTTTGAGCCACTCCTGGACCTCCTGCTCCATCATCTTCATCCTGGTCTCCTGGGAGACGTCGATGCGAGCCTTGGGGTGGTGGGTGTAGAGGACGTCCACCTTGCCTAGCTGGATCTTCTGGCTCAGCTTATGGAAGATGGCTAGAAGGTTGAGCATGAATCCGTCGCCTGCGACTTGGCTTTCATCAACCTGTCACAAATTAGGTAGAGAGAATCAATCAATTTAATTAGAAACAGAAAGAAATTCTCTATCGGTTCTAAAGACATTGATGTGAGCCTTGGGGTGGTGGGTGTAGAGGACGTCCACTTTGCCTAGCTGGATCTTCTGGCTCAGCTTATGGAGATTGCTAGAAGGTTGACCATGAATCCGTCGCCTGTGACTTTTATCAACCTAATCAGCAAATATTATGAAACAAAATAACTGTATATTTGTGCCTGTATATTCAACACTGGGTGCTCCATGCTTTTTATCACATCAACTCAGATGTACACTGAGCATCCAGCGTTTAATATACGTCAGTTAAGGGCAAAAGTATATATCACATTCATAATATTAAGTTAAAAAGATAAAGTCCTTCCCATGTCAATTTTGGCACATAAGGCAGCGCATATCTCCGATTCATTAGCCCTAGGCCACATGTCTACTAAATGTAGCGAAAGCTAGAGAAGGGAGCCAGTCCTCTGGTAACTCGTGTGATTAACTTTCCCTTCTCCATTCTATAAATGCTGACCGTCTGGCTAGAAGGCAGAAGGTACCATTTTCAAAGTCTTTGGTATGACCTCGTCTGGGTTCGAACCAGGGACCTCCCGCGCATGACGCGGACACTCTAACTGCTAACCCACCATGCTTGGACCATTCATTATATACCCGACAAAAATAAATTGACTGATATCAAAACCATACCTGCATCTGTGACCTCTTGTTGTTTCGAGACAGCACATTGGCCAAATAAGACAGCATAGCTTCCCTCGTGTCTGCATTGACTAGCACACTGTGCACGATGTGGTGCTGATCAACCTGCAGGGACAACAGTGTTCAATCAATTTAAATAGTGAAATAATACTTAATGACAATAATATGAGTCAGACAGGATGTTATCCAGGGCCCCGTTTCATGAAAGGGTCTTAGCTAAGACCGTTGTCATATCTTATCTGGCGCGGAGCTGAGGTGCGTTCTGCACAGAGCATCGATAGCTCTTGAAAATTAAAAAGCTTTGTGTAGTAGTTACTAGCTAAGATCTAGCACCAGATAAGATAAGACAATGGTCTTAGCTAACACCCATGGCTCTTAGTTAAGACCATCTTAACTGTCACGTGACTGTGACTGATCTATGGACATACGGATGGCATTTGTTTCGATCACAAAGGACAAGGTTGGAAGTATAACAGCAAAGACGCTTTCATGCAACACGTGTTGCCGTAAATGTCAAAGTTATACCAAGGTTGTGTACGAAAACAGCTATATAATAATGGCTCCGGCTGCTTCGTTGGCGGAGGCATACAAATCCCCAGTGTAATAAAATGAGAGTCAAAAAGAAGCCAAGCAGAAACTTTGTCAGGGCACAAAGTGACCAAAGTGTTATCATCCAAGTCAAAAAGAGAGTTTATAATGCTCACCCTGACTTGATCCAGTAATCTTTGAAGCGTCTCGGTTGCCTGACGGGAGTTGCTGTCAATTGGTGTCCCGAAGTACTTGTCTGCGACTCTTTGCTGGAACAGAATGGAAGAGAAAGAAAGAATAAACTTGAAATTGGTACAAACCATATTTTGTAGTTTCATGTTTCTTGACATTTTTAGCTTAAAGGGATAGTTGAGTTCTGTTAAAGAGAGTACAGTTTTTGTCAAACTGAATTTTTGTAACCAAAACCTGCACCATTACATTACAAACTAATAGAACATAACTCCACAATGCTCAAAAGGAATTCAAAACTACAAATGACTAAGTAAAAAGCATGTTATCATTAAAAAAGAGCCATTAAAACTCAAGAGGGTGCTCTCTAAACACTCATCGGTTTCAACCATTTACAATAAAATATTGTGCATGTGATGTTTTGATTAAAAACCTCTTTTGTAAATTTTTGAAAAGAGGAAGCATTTTTAACAATTTTGAACAGCTGGTTCAAAAAAATTCTCTAATAAATGTGGGGCCCCACATTTATTACAAATGGTTATGTTTATGTATAATTCTGCCATTTCTGAACCGATTTTGATCAAATAAAGTTTATTCTGTGATTCAAATTGTATGCTCTTTCAAATTTGACACTCAGTTTTTCATTATCTCCACAAAAAAATTATTTAGTGTAGCACCCTCTATACCAAAACTCAACTATCCCTTTCAGCGGAAAAAAGTTTGGTACTTGGTAGTTTTATCCTCCTGAATACTCCATAGGAGTTATAAGCTGTTGGTGTTTTTTTAGCTGGTTGCTTTTTC
The DNA here is from genome assembly GCA_037951105.1 of Echinarachnius parma. Lineage (NCBI taxonomy): Eukaryota > Metazoa > Echinodermata > Echinoidea > Clypeasteroida > Echinarachniidae > Echinarachnius > Echinarachnius parma. The sequence continues at coordinate 10,517 of JBAMJV010012347.1, read as the reverse complement.
AAGATCATACACAGATTAATATCATGCCTTTCATAATCTTTTGTATGGACAATAAGGCCAAATGGTCACGAAGGCAGGACTTTGGAAATATAAGTCCAGTGCTCAAAATTAGCGTAGGCACGCTGGCCGGGAGCCACTAAACTTTACCTCCGAGCCACAAAATTTCATTGATCCCAAATTCTACTGGCTCGTTTGGGCAAACCAAATTTAACAGAATTTGTTATGTATTTCTTTGTTTGGGGCCACCAGATTTAAGTTTCGGGCCACTCATAGTGGAACAATCTTGTTTCTACTTGCCCGACTGGGCCACAAGGCAAAAAGGTTAATTTCTAATAAGCACCACACAAGATAATAGATATTCATGTATACCCGTTTGCTGATTTTAATTATGTACACGTTTGCTAATTAGTGGTTTTTGTTGTTGCTGTGTGTAGATTATTTTTGAATGTGCCCTAAGCATCTTCCAAAAGATGGAATTGGCGCATTATAAAACTCCTTTACTATTCATTTGTTATCAAATTGAATACCAGTACATTTAAACTGAAATACAACTCTTAGAGACCATCAAAGGGATACAAGATTTGACTTTATTTATAAACAGATGGTTTCTAAACAAGATTTGACTGTACTAGAAACATTGCTAGAACTTGCCTGCTTGCCCGGGGCAAGTAAAAATTGATGTTGGGCAAATCAATTTTAAAAATAGTTTGCTTGCCCAATCGGGCAACTTAAATTTCTCTTCAACTGCGAGAGTATAATGGAATTTGTTACATGTAGTAAATGTCATCTAAAAGTAAGCGGGCAAGTAAATCTTCTGTTTGGCCAAGCCAAATTTGAAATGATTTTACTTGCCCAAATGGGCTAGTAGATAAAAAGGTTAGTGCGGAGGCTTGTAAACTCACATCATCTTCAGCAAAGACTGAAAGGCGCAGAACAGCACCAAGAAGAGAGAGCTGTTCCACCTCACGTCCTGCAGCACTGCTCACAGCATCGGGCAGCCAGAGGGTGGAGCGAGCCAACTAGATAGGGAGAGGGGGAAAATGAATCATTTGTACTTCGCTAGCCAAAATAAATGCAAAATCTAAGGCCTATCAAAGGTTTAAGGTGGATGGGTTTATAGCCGACCACTCATGACCCTGCATCACTGCTTACAGCATCGGGCAGCCAGAGGGTGGAGCGAGCCAACTAGATAGGGAGAGGGGGGAAATGAAGCATTTAAACAGTATTAAAAATATAATTTTGTCACCTAGGTAAATGTACTATAAACTGGGGTAACTTTGGACATTATTTTGTTTTAGTTTTAAGAGATTTGTTTTTGTCTACTGTATTCTTCATACTATATTACCAGTCAAAAACACAAAAATAATCCCCCCAAAATAGAGAACTATTTTGTCCAAAGTCACCCTTCTATCCAATAATACTTAAATTTATTAACAACTCTGAAACATGATAAAAAGATGTTGAATGATATCCTTCCAAAGGGACATACTTACAAGGTTGCATATAGGTCTTGCATTTCCGTCTTTTATTCTACAAAGTTCACTTAAAATCTGAAAGAAAATAAAGACACAAATATACAAAATTAGAAGAAATCACTATTGCTATACCTTGCATCCTCATAACATACATGTACATGTAGATGCAGGTGTACAAATAAAGGCATGTTTTTCTTACAAATTTTCAGAGATACCCTTACCATATTGCTCAAACCAGGGCTTTTATTCATATGACATAAATGGTACCCTGGGGTACCAAACGAAAATCCACCATTTTGATTAATTATTTATTCATTTTTTAGGGCTGTACTCTTGGTATAGCGTGCATACAAGCGCGAGCTGCACTGCATGCACAACGCAATAGCTGCGATACGGTTGGACGCAAGATGGCGCTACACAACGCAGTACCCCGGGTTACTACGGTACCCCGGGGTACTGCGTGTGTCATCATATTCATAAATTTTACAGATTTTCCTGTTGCAATATTCAATCATTAGAATCATTTAATTATATTGTTGTTCATTATTTTGACTAGAACTACTGACCATGAGTGGATTCCTGAACTCCTCTGTTGATAGGGAGCTACGTTGAAGGCTTTGTATAAGGCCCATCACCACTGGCAGGAAAATCTGAATGAAGAAAGAAACATTATACAGATGTTAACTGGTGGTGGAGGGAATATCACAGAATATTCCTCTCCGAGGGATTTGAAATGCTATTGAGGTACCTATTGTCTTCACGAAATAGCATTTCAAATCCCGAGGGAGCATTCCATGATTCAAGGTCAGAGGTCACCCCTCGTCCCACACAGAATCCTCATCAATTTTTAAGATGATGAATAACGAAGATGAAGGAATTAAGGCAAATGAATTTTGGTGAAACAAAGAATATGTAGGTTTATCTGCAGGAGCGGTTTAAAACACATGTTGATCAGCCGGCTGCCATCTCAAAGTTATTGTATAAACAACATTTTTTACATGTATGCCACACAAAAAAAGTCTCAAAAATAAAGAATGAACAAATTACATTGTAAGTTTTACAAATCTTGGTTTGTTTGTTATTAGTCTGCGCTTTTCAGCAAAAAATTATATAAATTTCACATCATTGTAGTGAAATATCATCAATGCATTTTATGCCAACATGAAACTGAGTATAAGGGACTAACCGCCTTGAATCCTTCGGGGTCGTAATGACTCTGCATAACAAGGTCTTGGAGGAAGCAAGGTGGCAGGCTCAGGTCTGTGATCATTGGGAGTAATACTGATGGCTCACTCATGTTCCTGCAAACAAATTACCACAATGGTCATCATTAAAAACTTTATTAACAAAACTTAAAAACTTCATCAAAAAACTTAAAATTTGATGAGAATTAAGAGAACACACACTCACCTCTCCCCCCAAACAAATAAACAAAACTACAAAATTTGTTTGTCATTTTACTATCATGTGAAAAATACATATTTCATCATAGTACTGCATGTTTGATATAGATGGACAAAACCTAAAATGAAACTAATGTTTTAGGCAAATGTTAGCAATCATATCACTAAAAATATCTTGCCAACCAATGACCTTCACATGTAACAAGATATGGGACAATTCACCCGTAAACAATATGACCAGCTATAGCAAAACCCTGTACTTGTCTGTAAAAATCAAAATGTTGATTTTCATACCATTAGAAAGGCCTCATGACATGCTTTCATTTGATGCTTTGTTCTAACTAATTGGTCAATATTTGGTAAAGATACGATTGTTTCAATTTTACAATAATACATGTAGGTCTTTTACACACATTGTATGAACTTAAAATGCCCATTTCTTCAAAACATGAATTACAGACAAGCGCCGCGTTTTGCTGTAGCCGGTCACAATTATGATCATTTGATAGCCATTAAGGAAACATTGACCTGATCTGAATTTCTGCTCTCTACTCAGGAGAATACATGCTGGCATGAATTACAAGATATATGGTCAATTGTATAGTTGTTCTGCCATCATGCTCCCTGGGTAGTTGAAATTATGAAAAGGACAAGTCATGTGTAAGTCATAACTGTACCCAAATTACCAAGATGAATTAAAATACAATATTTCTGGTGTCCTAATAGTGTCCTAATGCACATTATAATTATAGAATTATTATTTGTGTTATTATTATTACCTAGGCTGAGTGAACAATCCTTGTAAAACCAGGGCTGCATGGCAAATGCATTGATGTCTTGTGGCTTGTAATAGTTCTCTCAAAGCTGGGTGCTGACGGTATGTCTGAAAAAGGTGAAACCAAAACATGAAATAATCATTGATTTATGCATTTTTACAGGTCTATTTGTACATGTGCGTCATCACCACCACCACCACCATCATCATCATCATCAACATCATCATCATCAACATCACATCATCTCACCTCAGATGATGACCTTTCCTCGGCAGCAGCCCTTTGGAAACATTGCACCAGGTAGCTCAGCATCTCAGACTCCCTCTGACCGTGCAGTACGGGAGACATGGACACCGACGATATGGAAGATTGCGACTCACTGAAAAAAATAAACATGAGCAAAAATTAATGTTAACGAAAATATTTTTTTTTAATTGCATTTCTGCCCCAGAATAAATGTCATTTTCTCAACACAATTTATAGAAACACCGCACCTGTTTATCTTCCGATCAAGAGAACATACACATATTATTTTTCAAGGATAACATTTTGAGACGTTGACCAGTACTTACTTGCCACTACTAGATGAGGAGCTTGTAGATTGTGATTTAGGCAGGTTAGAGAAGGGATTGCCGCTTGTTGCATGCAGTGAAAGAATCTCCATCAGAACTAGACATACTAGGTCCTCCATACTCCCGAACACTGGAGAGGGGATGAAATAACAATCATAATGACAAATTGACAATGCCAAAATTCAAACCAAAATGATAACAGCAATACTATTTGTATAAAAACATGTAATTCATGCATGTGTATTATCATCTCTATCATCATAATTACCATCACTGTTTATTAGTGCTGTTGACGAGTCACGGGTACCCGGGTCCAGCTGGCGTGACATGCCGATAGCGAAATCAACAAATGGGTAAATTTCGGGTACCCGTGACTCGCCCGAAAATTTAGCGTGAGTCCCGGGAGGTAAATACTCCAGAAATCGACACCTCTACTGTTTATTATCACATCATCAACATTATCATCACCAACATCAGATCTACATGTACATGTACACATACCCAGTTCCCCATACTCCCGAATCATCATCATCATCATAACTGTTACCTTTGCTTGGATCTTCTGCAAACTCTGCAGCCAGTTCTTTGAGGTAGAAGACCCCCGGTCCCTGCTCCTTCCATGATATATGGAACACTTTGGACGTCGTTGTGAGAAGCGTGTGTTCACTAACGCCACAGAGAAGCAGCTATAGACAAAATAGGGAAGGAACAAAATGGTCACATTAAAACCACCATCTATGGCCCTTCATAGCTCAGTTATAAGACGACCCCCAATCCCTACTCCTTTCATGATATATGGAACACTTTGGACGTCGTTGTGAGAAGCGTGTGTTCACTAACGCCACAGAGAAGCAGCTATAGACAAAACAGGGACGAGAGAAAATAGTCACATTAAAAACCACCAATCTATGGCCCTTCATAGCTCAGTTATTAGACAAACCCCAATCCCTACTCCTTTCACAACATATGGAACACTTTGGACATTATTGTGAGAAGTGTGTTCACTAACGCCACAGAGTAGCAACTATATAGACAAAACAGGGACGAGAATATACAAGGATTCATACTTTTCTTCAAAATGATGTTTAAGCGATTCCTTGTTATTTGTAGTACATGGAGGAGAATGTTGATTATGTTGATAAATAATGTAATCTTCACTACTAAAATTCCAAGAGCATTACACCAATTTGCAAACAAAAATTTGTTGTGTGGTACTGGGCAATAAAGTACATGGTCCCAAATATTTGCTTTATTTTAAAGATAACACAGAAATTATGCATAAATTTAAAATGTCGTTTAGCAGGGGTTGTGCATACGCAGTTCACACTATTTGTTAGTAATTTAATTGGAATTTAACAAATTCTTTCTACCAGAATTCAAGATTATCTTTAAAAAGATCAAACATAAACCAAGTCTTACTCGAGGGGGAGACTTCTTCTTGGCTGACGGTACATCCTCCACTTCTGTTGTCTCTATACCAGAGTCCACATCCATTTGGGAGAAAGAACTGCACATAGAACAAAATTGCAAATAAAATTAAGTCGAGAGAAAAGTTAATTTTATGTAATAATATGTGACTAGACATAGCAAAACCATGCACTTGTCGGTAACATTTTTGTTTTAGATTTTCAAGTCATGAGAAAGAATTCATCACAAGCGTTCATTTGATATCTTCTTTTAAACATCTAATAATATTTGGTCAAGATATGAGTGTTTCAATTAAACAAATATAAGTCTTTTACATACATTATGTGAACTTAAAATGCCATGTACACGGACCTTGTACTCCTTTGCAAGCAATTAATTCCGGCAGCCATATACATTGCAAGGTGCACAGTCAAAGTCTTCTAGGGATCAGTCCTGGGCCTGTAGCCGTAAACAAGTTCCAATTGATTGTAAAGTTGCAATTAATTGCATGTCAGTTTATGTGACTAAATACACAAATCTGATTGGTTCCGAAGTGCTTATTTTCTAACTTGCAATTGATTGCAACTTTACAATCGATTGCCACTCTTTCTGCAACAGGGCCCTGAACAGGTCAACTCAATTCAATACAATTTTGCATGTTGTAATAATAAGTTTGAGAGCCCTGTTAAACACTCACCCAGAGTCGCATGAGTCGACGTCCATGCTCTGCGGAACATCCAGGCTCCCTACCCCACTGCTACCCTGGCTCTGCCCCTGGCCCAGCCTACTGGGGGGCTCCTCAGTGATGGGTGATTGGCAGCTGCTTGCACTGCTACTGATGCTCTGGCCACGCTCCATAGGGCTACCACGCTTCAGCTCTTGAGATGAGTTTGGAGAATCTGCCATTTTTATGATTGTTTAGGGGGAGGAGAAAGGAGAAAGAGCAAATCAAAGTTTGTCAAGAACATGATTACAGTGTGCACAGAGAATGGATATCAATATCTATCTTGATTATTCAACCAAGTACTCCTATGGTTGATGTTGCTGTAGCTGCATTTGGGGGGATACCAAACATCAATTCTTGAGATTGGTTTCAAGAATCTGCATGGTGGTGGGAGAGAATTAAGAGTGCAACTAAAAGTTCAGGCAATTTGCTACAATTAGTTGTTATTATAACAGAAAAGAATGAAAAGCAATTTACCATTTCACTTTTCAACTACCGGTATATGCTTCCACTGTTGCTAATTATGGTTTGGCTCCATTACATGTATATTGGACTATCAGTTTCACATCTTGACTTTAACTTTATGATTTTGCATGTTTTTCATTTTTTATTGCAAAGCAGGGGAAAGCAACAAGAGCAATCGTAACAAGTTAATACTGGAAAGCAATCACATTTTTGTTCTTAACTAGATGCTTACAATGGTGCATGTCACTGGACCCCTTTTAACTGTTCTACCCCTTTTACAACTTTTGTGAACACTTTGATGAAACAGAACTGAGAAAATACTGAATAGGATGCAGGAAAGATACATGTATCGAATACTAACTTACATCATGTATATAATGTAACAGAAAGAGGAAACTTCAACAGAAATAAAATCATATTAGGTATTTCCTCTTAAAAATTGAAACTCTGAAGCAGGGTTAAATGCTCTGATTACAATGATGATTGATTTAAAGAAATATGTTTATCATGATATTGGCTGGTTTGACTTTTTACCTGTGGAGAAAGCCCCCAGCATTGCTCCGGCTGAAGAAGAATCAGAAATAGGAGGTAACACTGCTTTTGTTGGGGATGTAGGGGTGATGGAACTGGTAGATGCCCCACCCTCCTGACCAGGGGATGCCGTGGGACTTGCCCCTAATCCAGGGCTTCTGTCCAACCGGGCAAGACGCCGGCGGCGAATCTATGATGATCGGGAGAAACATTCAAAATAAAAAATTTGTTTAGGTTGTTTTTGTTCAAATTGCTTTTGAAAGAGATAAAAGATGTGGCATAGTAATCCTTATTTTAATTTTCTACATGTGATATTTGTGTACTTTTTATCACGAATATGTATGTTTGTTGTAACTGAAAGTTGTATTTTGCAATAAGGTATTTTCTGCGTAGAATGTAATTTTATGGGCTACCTACTGAATTTAGGGGGCTATTTTGAAAATTAGGGGGGGAAATCGCCCTCAGCCCTCATATATTTCCTACCCTGTTGAAGGGCCAGGTAAATCGGTAAATAATAGATCCAATCATAGCATGACATACACTTGTTATACTGATCTCTTACGTTGAAGAAACATTGGACAAAAATACATTTTGATTTCACTTACAATGTATGTAAACTGTTTACATAATACTTTACCAATACACACAATGTTGACTTTTTAATATAAAGAAACCCACTCCGCAAAATAAATTATGTTCCAAAGCGGCTTTGCCAAAGGGCAAAAACATCCGTCAGCATCATTTAGCACCTTATAATTTCTTCTGTATATTTCCTGTTTACTTCTTAAAATTATATTAAACTCCTGACATATGGTCAACGTCAGCGATCTTTAAATTCAAGCTTGCGGCACCTACATGTATGCTATTCTCTGGAATTGGAACAAACTTCCTTTTAATCACTGTTAATGGTAAACAATCAGATACAGATACATGTAGTTATTTTACATTGTAAATTATGGAGCCTTTCTCGACAAGCCTTGGCTTTGGCTTCTGGGCTCCACCACACAATTAATTTGTATGTTATAAATTAATATATAATTTGTATTTTATGTGTGCTTTTTATGTGGAAATAAATTCAATTCAATTCAATACAGAGCACCAAGTTTGTGCTAGTTTGAAGGACTTTCTGTTTGTTAATCATAACTTGTAAATTTGTTTTTCTTTTAATTTTATCATGTTTTTATTTAGATTGGAAATGGAAGTTCTATTATTTAATAATTAATTTAATAGTTGCTCAAAATACTCTTGACTTAGCTATTTCTAATTCTCTCTCTCTTTTTCTTTTATACATACATCTTCGAGATAGGCTGCATTATTATAGCCCTTTGAAGATTATAGAAGAAGAAGAAGAAGACATACATTGTATGTAATAGCACAGTGAGACTTCATTGTAAGACTGCGCTTTATAAGGAAGGATTATTGTTATTATTATAATTATTCATATTATTACATATTTGCCTAGTAATAACGAGTCATTTTCTGTGTTCTCTTAAAACAAGTTAGATAACACGCTTATCAACGCGTGGGACTGAAATGAAGCGCAGCCTACGGCTTTTTAGTGCATAATCTTCAGTAGAACAGCAGCCAACAAAGAAATGTTCGAACATAAACAATGGCAATAACAACGATATTTTACCTCATCCGGCGTGAGCTCACTCATATTTGATACTAGATGTGTAGTCTAGATCGCAATCCACTAAAATGATCCAAAATATTGCAATATATCAAGAGGAATCTTCCTCTACAAGGTTTAGGAAACACAACTGCAAGGTCAACCATTCATTCCTGTTCACAATTCGCCATCTTTGTGTACCGGTATGACGTTAGCTTTTTTTCTAAGTCGATCAAAGCTAGACTACTTCCTGCCGTTCGTAGTAAGCGTCAAAGGAATTTCACTATCATCAACGCTGGCGCGTATTACCAGTTTATTTATGCGAGTTATACATACACCTTGAAAGTAGACTAGCCACATTAATTTTTCGGGAGAGGGCAACAAAAAACAAAATCATCGTACATTACTACCGGTATAGTCCAGTCAAAATATGAAATAACCCACCACTAATTGCAACAGAAACGATTCCACTTTTATATGTTGTAGAATAGCCACCAAAACAACATACTAAAAGTTGACAAAAATTGGAGTGGTGGATAAGGGTCTAATTTGCATAAATCCAAAATGGCCGCCATACAGCCTTTTCAAGGCCATATCTCTGGATATGAAGCACTTAGAAAGTTAATTCTGGTGTCTACACCCATGTTTTCAAGGTCAAGGAACACAATTGTAACCTAATTAGCAACATTCAGGTAACCCATCATACCTAATTTGCATAAAGTGGCCGCCACCTATCATATATAAGCCTTTATGATCTCAGTATGAACCCAACAGAACAATATTTATTGTATATAGAACCATGTTTCCAGGTTATGGAACAGAATGTTAGTATATTTGCAACTTTTAAGCACCCCTTTATAGCTAATTTGCATATAAATATATTCAAAATGGCCGCCATGTAGGACACTTAATCCCATATCTCGAGATATGAGACACATAAAAAGTAAATCTAAGTGTCTACACCCATGTTTTCAAGGTCAATTAACACAATTGTAACCTAATTAGCAACATTCAGGCATCCCATCATGCCTAATTGGCATAAAGTTGTAAATAATTTATTCAAAATGGCCGCCATGTATCCTATCTAAGCCTTTATCTCAGTATACGAACCCAACAGAAAGATGTTTATTGTATATAAAACCATGTTTTCAGGTTATGGACAAGATTATAGTAAATTTGCAACATTTAAGCACCCCCCTTATACTAGCTATTTGCATATAAATATATTATTAAAGGCAGCCATGTACGGCATATGTATATAGGAAATGACACATGAATTAATTATGTCGTTATTCTATATACATATTGTCAATGTCAAACACATGATTGTGGCCATTTCAAGCATATTAATCAAGAATACCTAATTTGAATAAATTTTAATATACATAAAACTTAACAGAACTCCTTCCTAGGTCAGTCTGTATATTAAATATTCGTCGAAATACATGTTAACAGAATAATTAAGAATGTTTTACATTTCATTGTTGGCTAGAAATGCTGACAAGCCAATGATGATAACTCATTTGAAGCTAGTGTTAGTTCATAAATGAAA
>JBAMJV010012346.1:0-49753 GCA_037951105.1 Echinarachnius parma | reverse complement strand
CACACTCACTCATACGCGTCACCAATCAAGGACCTTGGAAAATTACTATGCAAACATGGTCATACAATATGTCAACCTTAGTCACACGGTGCAGTTGATATACCCATTCAGGACTGGTCCCGAAAATACTCGGGCATGGGTCTATGGAGAATACATGTTATAGCAAAATCCATCAGTCCTGAACGGGTTAAAGGCCCAACTGAGAGCATGTTTTTTTTTTCGGTATTAATATGAATGGTAAATAATTATCATCCGTTTGCACTATGCAGGGCAAACGAGGACAGTTCTCGATTTGGAAGTGTCTTCTGCACGGTTGAATGTTCGGGTGTCTAATGTGTGTCCTTAGATTGGGGTGTTTAAACATACACGTACACACACATACATTACACACACACACGCACACACACTCAACGACAAAATACACAAGCAATTAAACGCAGTAATGTAACTTGTTTGGAATGTTTATTGCCAGTTCATTATTCAGCAAAGTTAGAATATAATATATTCTCAAGGATAACCATTTGAATGTACAGGAAAGACTATGTAGCTACATACATTTGACTATGTACACATCAACACTACATGTACTTACATTTTCAGTAATATGTAGAGTTTTAGGGCTAATTTTCACTCTGAAATATTTACCCAAAATGCATTTTACATAATTATAATATAGTAAAGTAAAACCTCATTATAACAAGCACATTGGGTCCATTGAATTTACCTCGTTATATCAGATCTCATTGCAACAGGGCTTAGGGTAGCAAGCAATAAAATACATAGAATATGGACTTGAGAAATCACCCTGTTTTATCAGGTACCTCGTAATAAAGAGGTTCCGCTGTAGTTGGAAATAAATAACCTCTAAATAGGGTTTCTTTCATAAATATGAAAGTTCCTACCAACTCATACCTAGGGATAGTCGAGATTCCAGACTGTGTTGCCAGTTGATAATTCACGAGCACTGCTCTGAGCCGAGAAAGGGCATGCTATTTAATAAAGGTGTTTCTATAATAATAACACGCCCTCTCTCGGTCGTAAATTATCAACGGGGATTGCACAAAAGATAACACAGTCAGGAACTCTGACTAACCTAGTGAGCGCAGTCAATGGAGCCAGATGCCATCTTGGTGGAACAACTGTCTAAACAAAAACTTATATTTTAGGTCTACACATGTATGGCCATGTGTTTTGAACTGGGCCAGTGAATAGGTGGTGTTGTTACATCTGAGCAACATGCATGGTAGTTAAACAGAGTGCCAAACTTTTAAAACAAAGGCATGATTGTCATATGTGGTATCAAAGTAAAGGCAATATAAGTGACTATTGATTTAAAATCAGAAACAGAAATTTCAGTTCATCATTGTTGAGTTAATTTAAATTCTTTGGGGCAAAGTAGCAGATTTTTCATGGTGGAGGTGGAGGGGAGCATGAGGAGGGGAGCATAAATTTGGAGCATAATAGAAAACTGTGTAGAAACCATGTAAAGAGGAGGGGAGCATGAATTGTTGAGCATAATAGCATGACCCATGTACTGAGCACAGTGTATTCATGTGCAAGTATAATCACACACAACTTGACAAAAGACTACTTTTGCCTTTGTGTGCTGGTCATGCGATTAATTGGGTCAAGTGCCCAATTGAAGAAACTATTGCTGGACACATTCTTGAAATTAAGAGCGATTAATCTACCACGCAAAAGGAGATGTGATGAATAGGCTGTTTACTTCAGCGTTGGGGGGGGGGGGGGGGGGGGGGGGAGGTGGCTTCATCAAGACTAGGGTAGTTTCTTATGAATGGGATCATTATGTACAATTACCAGATGTCATGAATAGTTAAACATTGGACAATTAAACATTTGGATAAACAAAATTCAAAGCCTAATCTAGAGCCTACCATGAGAAGAGGAGCATAAATTTGGAGCATCATTTAAAACTGTAGAAAGAATGTTGCAAAGAGGAGGGGAGCATGATTTTTTTAGTACAGTGTATTTACGTGCAAGTATAATCACACAAAAGACTACTTTGGCCTTTGTGCAGATAGATCTAGAGTGCTTTTACACGCTTTACAATCACTTTAATTATGTTGCCTTGCTTTTACAAGACGAAAAAGACCGCGCAAACTGCAATTACAATCATGTTTCTGGAGAAGTACCTGTAATAAACTAGTATGAAGTTGTATTTTAAAGGTATAGACCAGTTTTGGAAACGCCCCCTCTCAAAAAATGAAATGGAAGCTCTTATTACCAATCATGTGAAAGAATATGTTTTGACTAATACGTGATGATACAAATTTTGCCTGGAAACCGCCTACTAATTGATATATTTGGTAAATTATCATATCGATCTGGCCTGGATAGATATCGCGACGGTTGATATACAGCCACGTGCAATGCGTGTAAATCCTATGGCAAATGCGCACATGGTAATTCGCCCATGCAAATCGCTCGAACGAGCGTACGAATGTGGCCAGCGCAGACGGGCCAAGCTGACGGTGAATTTAGGCTCAATGTCAGCGGCTTTCATAAACGTTTTTACTGATTTTTCTGCATTTGACGATAGTACGGTTCAGATTTTTCCACACACGCTCCTTTTTATGTTATTTCAATAATACTAATCAATTAGTTTGACCAATAAAGCTATTTCCCACTACTGGCCTTTCCCTTTAAGGATACTTAAACATACGTAAACATTATACAGTACTTAGAAAATTGTTCTCATCTAACCTTTTCTCGCTTTTCATATAATTTGTTGACACACCTTATAGTGTTGTTTCAAATTGACATCATATTAGTAGATTCCTCATCCAATATCATTTCTAATAATGTTTTCACGCGTTTGGATAAAGATACTTTGACTTGGAGTACATTTTGTCATGATCTATTGTATTGTGTATACCTAAATATTGTACAAAAAGATGATTGCACAAAATTACATTATCATATATGAAACATAGCAAATTATATACCAAACGAAAGGTGAATTCACGCTGAATTGAATTATGCATACAACATTTCACAAGGATGATAAGATTTTTCTCCAGTGGCAGTTTGTTAATGGTACTTTTTTGGTCTCATTTTTGTCATATTTTAGTCTATTTTTTTGACACACCCTGTACAGTTGTTTTTAAAACAGCACAAATGGAATCCTGGTACCATATTATTTCCAAAAATGTATATCTTCATGGGTCTTGGATGTAAATTAATAACAATATTTTGACATTAATACAATTTGTCATGATCTCTTGAAAACCCCTCAGTGTAACGCTTACTGGCCCAGTTCAAAACACATGGCCGTATAGCCCTTCTTTTAAAAATGAGCACTGCACAAAAAGGGCGATTTGTAAAAAGGGGAAATAAATACCTAAATATGATTATAAATAAAAATGTCTTTTAAAACATTTTCCTGACGTTTTCAAGGTTGCAAATACACATTACACTGAAAAGAAATCTTAATTTAAGGACCACAGAATGTAAGAAAATTATTTGTTGCAAACTTACAAGTATTTAAAGTGATACATGTAAAGTGTCAGATATTGCACAAAATGACATTTGAGACTTCAATCCTATATCAATATCATTGTAAAATACAATTGAAAGATTTGTGAAAGTTTGAAAGAAAACGAACACTGTTTACCTAGTGAAAAAAACGAATATTGAGTTCATATTTTATCACCGAATACTGATGGTCTGCCATACATTTGTCGCAGTAATGAATGATCCGTTTGAGATATTCGCACCCGTGTATGTTTACACACGTAGTACAGAATTCATGGAATTTGCACTCGCTCGGCTCAAAGTTCAATCTCCGGAATGTTCCCACGCATGCTGCAATGCGGACGCGTTTAGCTACAACAATTGTACTTTTTTTCAATTGCGTTGATTAACGCTTTAGAAATAATGATTTTCAATGATAATTATCTTCATACTAAAGGGACATTGGAAAAAAATCAAACCCTATTTTATTCTTCTCTTACCATAAGCTAAACAACACGGTAGAAGAGAAACGAGGAAGCTCCAAGTAATTTTCGTGGATTTGGACACTTTACTGGTATGACTTTAAGATTAAAATGTTGTTCATCTTTCTTTACAAGACTTTTCAACTAATATTTTCAAAATATACCTGTAGTATCTTGGGAGCTAGTTCATTTCATAATGCCTATTTATCAATGCACAACCAAATCTGTATTAGTGGACACCTGTCTATAGTAGCCAACCTGCCTATGATGACCACCAAATGTGACCACTAAAAGTGACCCCCCCAGCAGAGAAAAACAATGTCTGTCTATAGTGCAAGCCAACTTGCCTGAAGTGGCTACCAAAACTTAGTGATGCCCTGCAGAGAACGGCATAACTTGTGGAACTTATCTATATATAGAGGTCCCCTGTCTACAGTGTCCAAATTTCTTGATTCCCTTAGGTGGTCACTATGTACAAGTTTAACTGTACTTGTAATTGATATATAAATGAAACGTTTATGTTTAGAACAAGAAACATTAAAAAGGTCACTATATACATAATCTTAAAATTGGTAACTATAATTACAATGTATGTGTTCTTACATTTTCGATTGCAATTACATGTAATTCTATTTAATGTTATTTAAATAATATTTATACTTATCTCTAGACGGAAAAATGGTACATAATGAATTCAACAATATTAGTCTTGTACAAACGAATGCATTAGCAAGACCCCCAAATGTCCAAAATATAACTCCTCATTTAACTTAAATTCATTTTGTTCTTCTTTACAAAAGATCTTAATGAGAACTGCATTACATTTTAAGTGTCTACCAACTATAGTTTGGCAAGTTTAGAGACAAACTGTACTGTAACCAACAGCCTCCACCAGTCCAACAATATGTACATGGACTCTGTCAATGAATTGCTTGGAAAATATTTATCTACACATTTCCTGTAACTATATAATATAACAAAGTGTTTATATTAAAAACAAACTAACAAAGGTTATTTAAAGTTTCTGGCAAATATGATAAAGCTGAAGCTGAAGCTGAAGCTGAAGCTGAAGCTGAAGCTGAAGCTGAAGATGAAGATGAAGATGAAGATGAAGATGAAGATGAAGATGAAGATGAAGATGAAGATGAAGATGAAGATGAAGATGAAGATGAAGATGAAGATGAAGATGAAGATGAAGATGAAGATGAAGATGAAGATGAAGATGAAGATGAAGATGAGATGAAGATGAAGATGAAGATGAAGATGAAGATGAAGATGAAGATGAAGATGAAGATGAAGAAGAAGAAGATGAAGATGAAGATGAAGAAGATGAAGATGAAGATGAAGATGAAGATGAAGATGAAGATGAAGGTGATGGTGATGGTGATGGTGATGGTGATGGTGATGGTGATGGTGATGGTGATGACGATGGTGATGGCGATGGCGATGATGATGATGGAGATGATAATAATGATGGTGATGATAAAGAAGATAATGACGATTGACGACAACGGTGATGATGAAGATGATACAGTTTAAAAGTACATCACCCTCCTTTGACATAAAAAGAGCGACATGTATTTATGATGGAGCATACATTTACATTTTAATTTACTACCCGTTAGCACACCGTAACTCAATCTCATCATCACTTAAATGTTTTCTAAACAAAATTCATCTAGCACACATAAAACAAGTACCAGACCACAGATGACCAGGGACCAGTAACATTTCAGTTAAACTTTGGGCCAGGAGGCCAGTAAAATAAGCACACATTTATACGCTGGAAGTCATTTATTGGTGCCTTGGGCTACTAGGTTTTTAAACTGAGAATGACAGAATGAAAGGATCTCTAGTACTCGTTTAGTTTACATCCATATTTTTATTCCTTTCGAGCATGGTGGAGTTATAATTATTAGTTTGTAATGTAATGGTGGAGGTTTTTGCTTACTAAAATTCAGTTTGACCAAAACTGTACAATTTGAACTTTAAGTAAATTTCTATTTTGGGAGCACCAAATTTGAAAATTATTTAAATGGCCCGACTGGGTGTGGAACCCTCCACTTGGTATCAAAGACATAGTTATGTCAGTGAAAGTTAAAGGGATAGTTGAGTTCTGGTAAAGAGAGTACAGTTTTGGTCAAACTGAATTTTAGTAAGCAAAAACCTCCACCATTACATTACAAACTAATAATTATAACTCCACCATGCTCGAAAGGAATAAAAACATTACAAATGACTAAGTAAAAAGCCTGTTATCATTAAAAAAGAGCCGTTAAATTCAAGAGGGCGCTCTCTAAACACTCATCGGTTTCAACCATTTAAAATAAAATATTGTGCATGTAATGTTTTGTTGAAATAGTGATTAGATAGAGATAATCAACGACTATCTAAAAACCTATTTTGTAAATTTTTGAAAAGAGGAAGCATTTAAAAAAAAATTAAACGGCTGATCCAAAATTGTCTAATAATTGTGGGGTCCCACATTTATTACAAATTGGTATGTTTATGGATATTTCAGCCATTTCTGAACCGATTTTGATCAAATAAAGTTTATTCTGTCATTAAAATTGTATGTTCTTTCGAATTTGACACTCAGTTTTTCATTATCTCACAAACAAATTATTTTGTGTAGCGCCCTCTATACCAAAACTCAACTATCCCTTTAAAAGAATAATTATCTTGCATGTACTCTGTCTGGGAGGCCTCTAAAATTGAAAGAGCATAAAAAACTTTTCCCTGTAGATGTGATTACAAAAATATAATGGAAAGACTCATGAAATAATCCAGGACTCGGGAGCAAGCAAGTGACCTAAAGCAACATCCCAAAATGGCAATGAATACAAACAGGTTAAAAGGAAAATTAATTCAACTCGTGTATACATGGTCATTTATATAGTGGATAGTAAAGAACAATACATTTTTGTAGAAACCTTGACAGTAAAACTAAAAGAACGATTTTTAAATTTTAAACAAGAAAAAGACAAAAAACAGGAAACTTTCGTTAGTTTCCTTAAAACTGTATGTACATGTATACTAAAATTGTTTTTTCTGTCACAATCATAACTCTGCAATTCATACTTCTAACAATGAATACTGAACCATCAATATCTGTGAAGTCTAGCCTCTCTAGAGATATTATAATATACTAATTCAACCATGACTAGCCAGTCTCTGGGCTCTGTTGATCTAAACATTTATCATTTATGGGATAAACTAGAAGTTTATTTAGTCTAATTATATTATTTATAGACACAATTAATGATAATATGATATATGTGATGTCATTTCATCCCCTCCTCCTGTCATACTGTTGTTGATGTCCCATCATCCTCCACATCTGAAATCGAGAAGCTCCTGTTTCCACTCGCTGCTCCGTACGAATTCACGAACGGACCGCTCGCACCGTGCCCGCCTGCTCCGCCCGCCCCCGTTATCGTGCCAGTCGACGAACTACCCGTACCAGAATGCCCACTCGCAGAAACCTCCATGTTCACGTCGTTGTGCAGGCCGCCCGGCCTGGCGGAGGTTGGACTCAGCGGCCCGCTCGCACTACGCGCCCTCCCACTTGAATGTCGACTCCTCACCGTTCCGGTGCTCACAATTTGGTCATGCGCCTGTTTCAGCGTCCAAACACAGCTCTCCAGGGAAGGTAAATGATCACAGACATCCTCCAGAAGCTGAACTTTGTTCCTCATTTGGTCGATTTGCGTTTCTTTCTCCTTGTTTTGACTCCAGAGTTTCTGAACTCGAGCCTCCGATGCGGCAAGGCTTTTGTGCAGCTCCGCAATTTCGAGATCCTTTTGCAGCAAAACATCTCGGATGGAGACTTGACTTTTCTCATCTCTTTGGATCAACGCCGAGGCTTGTTCCTTCACCGTATCCTCCAGCTCTGCCACCCTACTGTACAAAGCCTGGAGGTGGTCATTGGCCTCCTTGATACTCGATTTTGTCGGCGAAAACATGATTGAGTCAATAATTAAAAAGGTGAGCGCGGCGATTTAATTTGTGAATGAAAACGTGGAACCGGAAGTGAATTTCGCGGACTTTCGCAACCTCAGTTCCGGGTTAAGTTTTGTAATGCCTTCAAAACATCGATATTGATGCTTCAAAATAATGTCAAGACCAATTTTGAAGGCCCCACGAGTCTGGATTAAAGGGGCAAATAAGCATGGTGAGCTATATATTTCTGACTTTCTTTACATATTTGGTTTCGTCTATAGTACATAGACACGGGTGCACGGCGGAATTTCCACATGAGGGACATTTCTCCGCCCCCCCCCCCTCCACCCCATACTTTCCTTGACTATTTATACCCCATCCTCCTTGCTGTTCTAATCAAAAGCAAACCAAATATGATTTTCATATATTTTTTGCAATGTTCATCTTTGTTTTGAATACCTAGTTGTCTGGACCTTATTAGTATTTGTTTCTTTATTATATAGAAAATATAATATATTATATTATAGGACATGTATGTTTTGCCTTGCCATACTGTTTTACTACCAGGTGCGAAGTCGACTGTTATGATAATTATGACTGATATAAAATAATGTATTGGCGTAAAACAACCTTCTATGCGCGTCGTAAAATATGTGAATTATGTGCATATATATAACAAAATCAAACTGTATTCAGTGTTGTACTGTATCCGGGAGAAATGTAACCATGGTAACCATTTCGTGCATTGGATGTTTTTGTTTTATTGACATGTGAAAGGGGGTACGGGGGCTACGTAACCTCATTATTTTGAACGTAGACTTGTTCAACTTTCAAAACATGACAATATCGTATATAAGTTTAAAGGCCAAGTTGAGTTTTGGTAATTTCCAAAGTGCCCCCCCAACATCGATTGTAACGGATTTGGTTAATTTCAATTCCATATGAAAGATCATCGAAAAAAACATGGGAAATAATAATAATTTCCATTCAAATGCTCTAATTGTTGTGAAATTTGCTTTCAAAATATCATATAAAAGTGGTTGACGCCCGGGTATCACTTTTTAGAACCGCTAGTGCGAGGCACTAGCGTTCTATGTTCTCCTAATAAAAGACTGAAACCAAATATTTGTGTGCACGCTAATTGTGCTTAAAACTATACATATGATACGGTACTTACCAGCAATTTACTCTCCAATATGTGATCCAACTACCGGGTGGATTAAGATTATGATTTTTCCTTCCATTCCGCAAAAAATCAGTGATATATGCGCCTCATGGACCAGTATCTCCGTGTGTTAGCGCGACTGTGAACGAAAGGCGAACGAATGCGAATGGGGCTTGCGAGTTGCGTCAACGGCAGTGTTGGAGTCATACTTCTATGGTTGCGATACATAATATACACGTACTACTGTATAGTATTACCGCACACAGTGACTGCACTACAGTCCCGTATTACCGCACACTGCACTATACAGTCCCGTATTAGGACCTACAACGCTAGTGCTTCGCGCCGAGTTAATTTGACACTTCGAGTTGTAACGGCTCTTTTTGAATGATAACAGGGGTTTTACTTTGTCGTTTGTAATTGTGTATACTTTTCGAGCATGGTGAAGTTATAACTATTAGTTTGTATCGTAATCGTGCAGGTTTTGGTTACTAAAGTTAAGTTTGACCAATACTCAACTATCCCTTTAATAGGATTGAAGTGTTCAGATTTCCTAATTATCCACTGCAAAGTTATTACTGTGTACACAGTCAGTACAATGAGCATTTTCGCTCATTACTTGGCATTGAAATGTCCATTTATATAACATGAAATGTTCATACATTACTCAGAGGGCATATTACAACAATACAACAATACCAATTATATCACCCATTCATCGCTTTTTGCACATGTCATTGTCAACAAAGCCACTAGATCCCTTTAAAAAAAACGTGCCCAAGCGATAATAAGTTTGCATTCGACAGAATTAATCCGACTTCTGAGGCAGGGCCATGGGCGTATAGCGACTTACGTAATATATTCATCAGGGGGGATGAATGAATAGATCATCCCCCAGTTGAATGGGTATCAATGACAGATCTACGCGCATGGGCAGGGCGGATTATTATGAGCTGGTATTTATACTGACACGAAAGTGGTTGTATATGGTTATATAGGATCGTCCAAAACGACAGTTACTCAGTTGGAAATAATAATTCTATATCACAGTCGATTTTCAAGTTTCGTTGGACAGTAATTGTATGCATCATATAGATTCGGAGTGACAATCTACAATAATATAGGTTACCTAACAGTATACATTTTACCGCTCATCATGAACAGAATTGTATCACTACTACTTCTTTATCTGGCACTGATATCGGGTAAGATCACATCAGTAGTGTTTTTAAAATTTTATATTGTGTAAGTTGGAGATATATATAGAGGGAGAGAGAGAGGTATATATACGTGGTTCTAAATAATACTATATATACCGCTATAATTTTCATAATCAAAGAAAACAAATTAATAAACAGACAATAGTCATCGCAATGCAAATTACTGCAAAACGACTGAAGTGTTGTAAATATAGGCCTAAGTTCATCAATGCCGTTTCTATAAGTTTGTGAATGGTTGTTATTGTATATTATAGTACATCGTATTGACGGTAACATTGCGTCTGTATTTTTCACACAAGGTCTAAGTTGTTGACATAACCTTACGCAAAAGGAACCCACATGCTGACATGCACCTCATATTGAACAATAATATGTAGTTGGCTTTTATTTTCTAAATACTTATAGCTGCTATAATTAGCACTGCGGAACAGTATTTATTACAAAATCAAGTCTAAAGGTCGATTTACTCGACAACAAAGTAAGTTCACCCGTCCTAGTTTCTACATGTGTTTTCAAGTGCGGTTCATAAGTGGGCTGTTGCTTATAATTATGTAGAATAAGAAAATATAACTATAATATATCATATAGTTTTACAATCATCACGTTATTGGTTTGTATGCATTATCTAAAGTTACTAATCAGAAATATACACTGCTTCTTATAACATGGGATTTCTTTAATTTATGTCTATGATTTTCTCCGGAGGCAGACGCAATCTCCATCAACATGATGAAACATTTTTCGGTCTATAAATAATAATACGCCATAATAATCTCTAATTATTTTCATAATATGGCGTACCAACTCTCACGCATTGGGCGTGAGACACACGCATTTTACCCCTTTCTCACGCTCTCACGCTGATCTTTGAAAATCTCACGCCCAGGCCTAAAAATGATAACAATTAAAGATTTAAGAGGTTTTCATTTAGTTTACATATTTTTATAAGCACTTCCATCAAGTTAAAGTACTGTTTTCTCATGTTACAAATAAAAAAAAAACCTAGCTTGAG
Organism: Echinarachnius parma; assembly: GCA_037951105.1. NCBI lineage: Eukaryota > Metazoa > Echinodermata > Echinoidea > Clypeasteroida > Echinarachniidae > Echinarachnius > Echinarachnius parma. Next base: position 38,458 of record JBAMJV010012346.1, on the reverse strand, counting down.
ATGCGTCTCGTATAGAACAGATACCCAAGGTACCTCCTTGGTATACCCAGGGTCATGGGCGTCGATACTTACGTAATACCCATTCATCAGGGGGGGATGGATGAATGGATCATCCCCCCCTGATCAATAGGTATCAATGACAGATCGACGCCCGTGCCCAGGGTCATGTAATATTTCGTGAGAGTTTGCAGCACCATGCGGACCCCGGCCGCGGTCGTGATTTTAGCAGCGTTCGGATTACTAGTATGTCAGGCCAGGCCCACCCCTGCAATTAAGTCAAAGGGCTTACTGTATATCGCCACTTTGGGTTTAAAGTATGGCATAATAGGGGCGGATTTGTGGCATGTTCGTGTAAATATTATTATGTTTGAACTGTAAACATCTTATGAGAGCATAAACATTTTATTCTTCTTTTTTTCTTCGAATCAAGACATGTTACTCGGATTCTAAATTTCCTTTACAGGTATGGCATGACGTGCACCAAATTGCACCATTTCAAGTATAAATGCAAAATATTCCCCGTGGGAAGGGGATACCCCCTCCCACACCCTCCCCCTCTGGCTCTGCCCCAGACGTCGGTCGCTTCGCTCCCTCGGGACTCATTATTGGCTGTAGGCTAATATGTTGTTGGATACATAATATGTCATATATGGTTTATGTTGGAACTGTGTATGACACCAAATACAATATTTGTGTGTGTTGGCGTGCATATTTATTAGTGTGTCAATTATTTGTTTTCTTCGAGAAAAACATATTTAAAATTTCTGGTCGATCAAATCATAACACGCTTACCCAGATACAGTTAATCTTACGCCCAAATTTCCTATCTAGGTATGCACCAGTTCGCACAATTTCAAGTCCATAAATGCAAAATCTTCCTTACCGTGGGAGGGGCATACCCCCTCCCAAACCCTCCTCCTCCCTCTCTGCCCCAGCCCTCGGTCGCTTCGCTCCCTCGGGACTCATTTTTGGCTGTATGTTGTTGGAACATACATAATGTTGCGTAATGGTTTATATTGGAACAATAATATTCGTGTGTGTGTGTGTGTGTGTTGGGGTGCATATTTATTTGTTTTCTTCGTGAAAATATATGAAAACTTTCTGGTCGATCAAATCATAACACGCTTTCCCAGATACAGTTAATCTTTAGCCCGAAATTCCTATCTATAGGTAGGTATGCACCAGATTGCACAATTTCAAGTCCAAAAATGCAAAAGCTCCCTACCGTGGGAGGGGGGGACACCCCCTCCCCTCCCCCCGCTCAGTCGCTTCGCTCCCTCGCAATGTCTCACTCTCACCTCTGGCTCAAAGTTTGCAACCCTGCGTACTGCCTCGGTTTCGTTTCTCGAAAAACAACCAATCAATCTAAAAACAAACAGGACAAAGTAAAAAGGGTTTTCAAATTCTACCTCCCCGCGATTTTCGATGACGTGCATATATATAATGAGGCTCACTAAGAAAATAATGAAACACACACCCATTATTATTAAATGAACGTATTCAATCATGTTTTGGTATATAAAATATGGTTGCATTTTGTACAGGAGAAAACAATATTGTCAAACACCACTCACTCAGATGGGATGAGACCAACGATGATGATCCCGTGGTTGATTTGCCGGACGAAGCCGACATCGATGCAGTGTACTACCTGGGAAAGATGATGAGCTGCACGACGAATCACACCTTCGTCGAGAATTTTGTCGACTTCTCTTCCTACGGCTGCTACTGCGGTCTGGGTGGGTTCGGAGAACCAGTCGACGGCACGGACAGGTATGAGTATAGGCTTGATATGCGCAACAATTATTTAAAAAATAATAATTCTACTAATAATAGTACATATTATAGCGCTTCATATATGATGCTTCTAGGCACATTTCAAACGGAAATGATATATGACTATATAGAGGGAATATAGGGGCTGGCAAGGGAGCAACGCAATCCTCCTCCTCCTCCTCCTCCTCCTCCTCCTCCTCATCATCATCATCATCATCATCATCATCATCATCATCATCATCATCATCATCTCTATACTCATCACCATCAGCAACAAAAGCAGCAGCATCATTATCATCAGCATCATTATCATCAGCATCATCACCATCATCGTCTTATTCATCATCATCATCGTCATCATCATCATCATCATCATCATCTCCTTCTTCCATGTCTTCTACTTCTTTTTCTACTTCGATATTTTCCCTTCTTCTTTACCTTCGTCTAGACGTTCATCGACTTCTCCTCGTACGGCTCATGTATAGGGGGCTTCGGGGGACCAGTCGACGGAACAGACAGGTGTGATTTCCAATGGCCTTTTGAGAAACAAATGTTTTTGTTGACATCATAACCATCGTCGTCATCATCAGTGGCGTAGACAGGTTCTTACACCTGAGGGGGGGGGGGGGGGGGGGGATGATTTGCCGTTCACCGGACCAAGACCAATTTTTCGAGACCAAGACAATTGCTTGAAAGTCCTCTCAGTGAGGGGGGGGGGGGGGGGGGGGGGCAGATGTTAAGATTGTTGTGACCAGGCGGGCCGAAAGCAGTTTTGGATTTGGTTGGGGGGCAAAACCTATGGGGGCTCATGATTTTCCTGGTGTGTATATACGGGCTCATGCCCAACCACACTCACAGTGCTGCCAACTTTGAGCCATATGTGAGAGTGAGACATTGCAAGGATCGAAGCGACCAAGCCCAAGGAAGCGAAGTGACTGAGCGGGGGGAGGAGGGGGGGGGGGTGGGGGGGGGGGGAAGGGTGTGGGAGGGGGTGTTCCCCTCCCACGCTAGGGAGATTTTGCATTTTTGGACTTGAAATTGTGCATTCTGGTGCTTACCTAGATAGGAAATTCGGGCTTAACACTTACTGTATCTGGGAAAGCGTGTTATGATTTGATCGACCAGAAATTTGAAATATATTTTAACGATCAAACAAATAATTGACACACTAATAAATATGCACCTCAACACAGGGAGCAAAGTGACTGAGCGGGGGGAGGGTGTGGGAGGGGGGTGTTCCCCCTCCCACGGTAGGGAGATTTTGCATTTTTGGACTTGAAATTGTGCATTCTGGTGCTTACCTAGTTAGGAAATTCGGGCTTAACATTTACTGTATCTGGGAAAGCGTGTTATGATCCCGTTATGATTTGATCGACCAGAAATTTGAAATATATTTTAACGATAAAACAAATAATTGACACAATAATAAATATGCACCTCAACACAGGGAGCGAAGTGACTGAGCGGGGGGAGGGTGTGGGAGGGGGGTGTTCCCCCTCCCACGGTAGGGAGATTTTGCATTTTTGGACTTGAAATTGTGCAATCTGGTGCTTACCTAGATAGGAAATTCGGGCTTAACATTGACTGTATCTGGGAAAGCGTGTTATGATTTGATCGACCAGAAATTTGAAATATATTTTAACGATCAAACAAATAATTGACACACTAATAAATATGCACCTCAACACAGGGAGCAAAGTGACTGAGCGGGGGGAGGGTGTGGGAGGGGGTGTCCCCCCTCCCACGGTAGGGAGATTTTGCATTTTTGGACTTGAAATTGTGCAATCTGGTGCTTACCTAGATAGGAAATTCGGGCTTAACATTGACTGTATCTGGGAAAGCGTGTCATGATTTGATCGACCAGAAATTTTAATTATATTTTCACGAAGAAAACAAATAATTGACACATATGCACCCCAACACATTATTGTATTTATATTTAGCATCATACACAGTTCCAACATCACCGTATGCCACATTATGTATGATCCAACAACTTAGCCTATTGCCAAGAATGAGTCCCGAGGGGCGAAGCTACCGAGGGCTGGGGCAGGGCCAAATATGGAGGGTTTGGGAGGGGGTATCCCCCTCCCACGGAGAAGATTTTGCATTTATATACTTGAAATGGTGCAATTTGGTGCACGTCACACAAGGAGCCAGAGCAATGCCAGCCTACACTGGAACTACGTGGCCCGGTATACAGAAAAAAATACTCACCCCAAACCATACGCAAGTTACACAACAAACTGAGATAATCTGTTCGCGCGCGAAGCGCGCAGCACAAATTGAAAGTTGATGTATAAATTACCTTTTTAACGTTAGAATTAACAAGTCTTAGCTCATACAACTTATGTTTTCTTTCCCACTCGTATACAGCTACACACAAAAAAAATATATCCTTCCCTAAAACCTGGGGGGATGATTGTATACATGTCATCCCCCCACCTTGTGAGGTGGGGGGGATGCATCCGCCTCATCCCCCCCGTTGTCTACGCCCCTGGTCATCATCATCATCATCGCCACCACCATCGTCGTCATCATCATCATAATTATCACCATCATCGCCATCTTCATCAGCATGCAGCAGCAGCTGCGGCATCGTTATCATTATCACCATTATCGTCATCATCTTCATCGTCATCATCTTCATCATCATCATCATCTTCATCATCATCATCATCATCATCATCACCATCTTCATAAGCATGCAGTAGCAGCAGCTGCGGCATCGTCATCATCACAACCATCATCAACATCATCTTCATTCTACCGGGAAATGTTGTCATATATTGAGCTGATTAAATGAATACCATTTTATGCCAAACAAATAATTATCATCCGGACTTATATTTCATATTCCCTTATTTTGTATTTTGTGTCGAATATCATTTTCAGATCTTGACAGCAGCATGACGAGTGTTACGGGGCCACCCACCACCACCACCACCACCATCATCATCATCATCATCATCATCATCATCATCATCATCATCATCATCATCATCATGGAGTCTATCAAATTAATATACATTTTTGTTAAAAGCAAATAACATTCCCGATGTTATGTTGTACATGACCTGTTTTCTGTGTTTGTATATTTTTTTCTTCAGATGTTGTCAGCAGCATGACGAGTGTTACGGGGCCACCCAACTGATATCACTCGGATCGTGTTATCTTACGGTCATCGCTTATTTCATCCCGTACAGGTTCTCCATCCAAAACTGCGACACGCCTCAAGTCGACATTACGTGTGGTATGTACCTGCGTTTAAATTTTGTTTAATCCCATCATAAAGTGTTTAAATCAAGTTCCGGTCTGGAACATTTTGAACGGAAATTACATATTAATCACTTTTGTTGCCCACGTATATTGCTTTCAGGCCAAGTTTGATATGTCTGTACCCTTGTTAGCCTTGAACCTTTATTTTGTTTGAAGTGGCGGAATTAGATAAAAATAGTTTGCTCTTTGAAGCTGTATCCTCATCCTCATTTGTATTTATTTAGTGTTTTGTTGAAATGAATTTTTGTATACTTCGTCCGCTCAAAGATGTCCCATCAAACTATGTTCTATTCTTAGTATTAGACAGTGGCGTAGCGTGGTCGGACTGATTGGGGGGCACGCAAAATTATTGGGGGGGGGGGGGGGGGCACACCTTATGTATTTCTTAGTTTTTTTTCAAAAAATGGCCCCTTATGTTTTCTATTGTTTTTTCAAAATTATTGGGGGGGGGGGGCACAGGCCCCCCCCCCCCCCCCCCCGTGCCCCCCGTAGCTACGCCACTGGTATTAGAACAACTTCAACTTCAACTTGTGGCAAGTTTTAACACTTATTTTTTTTACAATTATAATATACTGATGGCGTAGCTACGGGGGGCGGGGCACGTGCCCCCAATAATTTGACAAACACAATACAAAACATATAAGGAGAACATCTGTGACAAAATAAAGAAATACATCATGTGCTCCCCCCCCCCCCCCCATCAGTCCGTTCGCGCTACGCCACTGATCATTTTATAGGCCACTGATCATTTTATAGACGATCATAGTATAAGACACATGACACATGTGATCATTATTTGACTTTACAGAGTCTGATAAGTAATTATTTGAAATTAAATTCAATTAATGTGTATATTATGTTCTTCCTTTATTATGTGTGTATCTCTATTTTAATGCAGCGTCCAAATCCGAGTACCCGTGGTATAAGCTTCTCTCCCAGTGCGCGGTAGACATTTGCCACTGTGATCGGAGTCTAGCATTCTGCATCGCTGCAAATAAGTACCACGAGGAATACCGCTTCTACAACCGGTTGAAATGCCTCTTCGATCACCAGATCGGCGTCATCGATGATGCCGAGCTCCACAACGATAATTTATCCTAAAATAATGAACTCCGATGAAAATAAAGCGATCTTTAATTTTGCGTATACGTCTGTCATTGCAACCCAGAACCCCAGAACTAGCTCTTTACATCGCCAACAATATATTATTATATCTCCGGAAATCATGTTTCTACAATTATTAGTCATGTTGAAATGCCTCTTGAATGACGAGATATCCTACGATAATGAAAACAAAAAATTAAAAGTATAAAATTAATATTTCCTTTCTTTCCGAGTGCAAGTTGCCATAGTCAGTACTCAGTACCCCAAGATCGATTTTGTTTTGGTCGGGGTGCTGAGCCCGAGCTCTTTTATTTTTCTGAGGCGATTGGTTTAGTAACATGGGTGTGTGTGTGTGTGTGTGTGTGTGGGGGGGGGGGGGGGGTGGGGGGGATAACCTGCCTATAGTGGCCACCAAATATGTTCCCCAGCGGAGGAAAGCAATGTTACAGCACCTTTTTATATAGGTCACCTGTCAACAGTGGTCACTTTACACAGGTTTGACTGTAATTGACTTTAAATCCACAACCAAAATTAATACCGAAATGTACATACCAACAGACTTATCATAAACACATAAACACACAAACGTATATTGTGTGTGCCCTTGAATTTAAATGACATCAAAACACACGCCTCACATGCGTACACACACACACACACACACGCACACGCACGCACACACACACATACGCACACACGCACACACACACACACACGACAGCATGCACGCACGCACGCACGCACACACACACACACACACACACACACATGGTTCCAAAGACATCAAATAACATAACATTATGACAAATAAGATTTGAATGTATATAAACAGCGTAAACAGCATATCTTTATTTATGAAAGCAAAACCACCTCAAACATGTAAACATGGGTCTAATATTTTATTAAAGTGTGATAACTAATGTATACATATACCTTTATACTGGGAAGTTGAGACTTGAGAGTAAGTAGTAACCCATATAATTTCTGTATAAAATGTATTTTTACTAACCTTTGAATGAATTAAAGGACATTTCAAACTTCAAAGCAGAATTATTTCATTATTTCCTTTTAATTTAGTACATGTATCAAACAAAGCAAAGTATTGGGCTTTGGCGGAACTCAAGCCTGACATTTCCTGATGCCAATGGATTGCTAGACCAGTGGTTTAACCCACCGAGCTACAGATCAACCTAGTTAGTGGCTTTTCCCAGTGACTAGCAGGGTTCAAGCCCCGCCATAGCCCAATTATTTGATCTTTGAAAAAATTATTCAATTTATCTACTCGGTTTCCCTTGTCTAAGTAGTGGTCACCTGTCTATAGAAAACAACCTGCCTTTGTAATGGCCATCCCCAGCAGATGGAATACAATGTTATTTCTAGAGAGGTCACCTTTCTACAGTGGTAATAGGTACCCGTTCAAGTTTCCCTCCTTGGTGCACACTGTTCACAAGCTTGACTGACATACATACATTTAGCTTGAATCAATTTAATTTTATCACAGGTCTTCAAAAGCTGTTGTTCATTCCCCCCAGTGACAGAAAATGGACTTTAATTTACTTTAAATATTCATACAATGTTCAGACTCTTGCAATAATATAACCTTGCTTCATTTCCTAGGCTATGAAGTAATACAGATAATTTGACTAAATTCAGACTGTCGATTATACATGTAAATGATACCAGATATGTGTAAAAAAAACAAAAATAAATGGACGGATAATGATTACAGGATTCATCCTAAATGATATGAATAATGGCAAAGTAAGAGAATATTATATGAAGAAGCGAATGGTGTGAGCCTGTGAGTGTGCAACGTTAATAATTTCATACTGTCTCAAGTAGCAATTAGCAAAGTTAACAGTGTCATTGTCATTTTTGTATTAAAGGCAAATATTAAAATGAACTTTGGATGGAATCATCACAAACTCTGATCACTAATCAATATCTAGAGATAAATTAATATGAATTTTGATATCACGCATTTGTACACGCATTGCATTACAATAACGGACGGAAACCTGTTTTTTCTCAGCACACTAGATATTCCAAATTCCAAATACTGCCTTTAAAAACAATAAGGTATGTATGGTGATTCACTGCAGTGTCGGTCTTTAACATAAGATAACAAAATGTGATTACTACATTTTTTTTCAAGTGCTACATGTATAAAACAAAATATTTTCACCATTTCAAGTATGCAATCCATTTATTGCATCATTTGAAGAAATACATCAAGAAGTACTGAACATTTGCAAAATTTAATAAATCATTCATGAGCAGATACTTTGAAGTTTGAACACAAATTCAACATTATACCGCCACATACAGTTAGAACTAGAATAGATGACAATGTTGAGTGCACACATTGTCACTCCATGCGTTTACTTTATCTTTAAACCTGGCTGAAGCAAATGACAGGCTAAAAAAGGGTGACAATCAACAAATAAGATCTCACAAGATTGAACAATTTATCATTTTATGTCATGTTCATTTCCAATGATGATCACTTAAAAGCAGTTTCTAGTACTTTCTAAATGGAAGGAAGGTTCAATCATAAATCAAAGACCTGGAATTATTGGATGATGGTACAAACTGCAGCTCTACAATGAAATTAATGTAGTACAGCCTATGCCCCTAACTTTTTTTCTCAAAAAAGTGAGATATTGACTGGACTACATTGTGCAAATTAAGTTGCACGGTTCTATATTATATAGTTGATTTAAAAACACTACAAATTTATAACAACAATACAAATTACAATTCAGTACAAAGTATGATGTATGTGCTGCATACATATTACTTGGCAGAAATAAACGCCCTTTCAATGTTTTTTTTCTTTCTTCAATACGTTGACTTCTTTTTAAGATTCTAAAATGCTACTTGCCACAACTATTTCAGAATGCCTAGTTTACAGCATGTACAACTACAATCAAATGATTGTGAATACAACAGGTCTGAAACTTGCAATAAATACGTTTACTACTTTACTCAACAGCAAGGTGTGAAACTTTTGATTTATGATTACATTCATAAAAGAATGACATCAAGTAACAACAATGCAACATGAACAATGCATTCTACAGCGACATTTAGAAAATTTTAGCCAAAGATTTTCACAACTTAATATGTCAACTAAATGCAAAGCAGCGGTGCAGCACTAATTTCACTTCAACCATTATCAGAAGAGTAGATAATAACAACTATCTCGATTCTTTTCCACTGACTGCAAGAACATCATTCCCTCTGAAAACTTCAACCATCATCAGTAACTAGATCAGAACAGTTCTGCATCCTTTCTCATTGTGTTGCAATAACATAATTTGCCCCTAGTAAACGCACTTGCCTTGTTGTGCACTGTTGGCATTCAATTTACAACATAATGTAGATATTAGTGTTACATGCCAACCTTATTCAAGCAACTTACATTCTGCGTCAAGGATAATAAGTGAGCATGTAAGTGAACCATAACAATCATCTCACTCTTTTCATCTACAAGTATCATCATCATCATCATCATCATTCCCTAGGTAATCGATGCCTTGCAGAATCAAATCTAAGCAAGCATCGACGTACTCCTCATTGTGTTTGGCAAAGTGCTCCAAGTGGTCTGAATCCTCCCAGAAAGCCTCTAGAACCTCCACCCCCTGCTCCCTGCGTTTCTGCACCACATCTTGAATGTCCCTGTACCAAGCGATGCAATCTGCCTTGGAGTAGAGGAACAGCTGCGGGCATCTCATCTTGTCGTCGATGACGGCTTGGATGAAGGAGTTCATGAGTCCGTTTGCTTCCCAGTGACTCGGCAGGACGATGTGCTTAATGGCCATCCACAGGCAGGACGGAGCAGCCTTGAGGTACGCCATATACCACGGTTGTTGCTGATAGATCGGCGTGAAGAGCGAGTACGCCCGTAACCCTGCCATGAAGGTTGGACGACACGGCGCGCTGTCCCAGACCACCCCGGCGATCTTCAGCGCGGCGAATTCTCTGGGGTTGCGGCCGTTGATGATATCCGAGATGGAACGGTAGATATTTCCTCCTCCGTTGCTGAACAGGTGGAAGAAAATTGGGTTTTCCTCCAGACCCAAATCGAAAAATGCCTCCAGAACTTTAGCCGCGATGCCCCTCACATCTCCGAGCCTTCCGCCAAAGAGACACTCTGGTGGCAGGATGTAACGGATAGTGATGTAGCCTTCCGAATGATAGATGGCGCAATACTTGGCAAGCTCTTTCTCCTCGGCGCAGTACCAGCCCAAAAGGAAAATTACTGGTTCCGCTTCCAGCTTCCCCTGCGACTCTGATAGTTCGACATCATCGGGAGCAGCAGCAGCGCCAGCAGCAGCTTCAGCACCTCGGGGCCTGCGGCTTCTGGAGAACTTGGTTGGAAATGTCACATGATACTCTAGCTCATCATCTGCCATTTTGTCTCTCTTTCTTAATTCTCCACACTAGACTTTCGTAAATTAATTCACAAATTCAAAATTAGAATGGAGAAAGATTCAGAAATTGTTTTACTTTTAAAGCATGTTCGAGTTTGTCATGTTTGTATTTCAATTTGCTATTCAGATATTGCCAATTATTATAAAGCTCAGGTCAAAGTCATGATGATAGGTAAACAAATGTTTGATTTCAGATGCACCGGCACTCTGAAGTAGACAAAATCCCAACTCACATTTATTTTACCGACAGATTGTGACACTTAGCCGAACTCTGCTGACTGCTGACTGAGTGACTGCTGTCACTGATCCCCGACTCGCGTCACTTTTTGATGATCATGCCATGATGATAATGAATAAAACTTGACTCAGTATTTCGATCTTTAACACGACGATATTCTGTCTTTAAGCTGAAAAGTTAACGCTTGGCGGCCAGCTGATTCATATGCGGCGCGTACGTGTACGATCGATCGATACCCAAGCGGCGCGGCAGCAAGTCCGTCGCCGGCGCGTCGGCGAAGCAGGCTAGCTAGTTGCCGTAAACTTCCCGCTGGTTTGAATTTGCATGACGCGGTACGCATCTCGATAGCGACCAGTGAAGCTACCTGAAGTTAGCGACTAAGCTTAGCACTCAAAATGCATATCAATGGTATCTGTATGGTATACCATGGGTGTAAACTAATAAATACACACAAAATACCACCCCTCCCCCCATTGTACCCAATGTTTAAATTCAAATGAATCATGTAATTGCGTTACTTAAAATTTTGGAAATAGAAATGACTAAAAAGAAAAAGAAGTTATAATTATTCGAGTTCATTTCCGTCGCTGCTAAAAACAATGAAAATAATAAGAAATTATTTGATTTAATCTAGCTTCTAAAATTACATCTTGAATATTACCTTCACTCCGGGCAAAGAATAATGATGTAATTAATTCGTATCTAAAAAAACATTCTGAAAATGAACTTCTATAAGAACATAGTCATACCCACCCAAATGAGCACACACGCACACTCACTTCTTTTTGCTTTAAGTGATTGTTATTCCTCCAAACTAATACATTTACAATTGAATAACACACACTAATTGAACAACACACACACACACACACACACACGCACACACACACACACACACACACACACACACACACACACACACACACACACACCACACACACACACACACACACACACACACACACACACACTTACATACATACACAATCTATATACATTTTTAGATTTTTGCTGAAACTAGTAAAAACGATTAGGTATACCATCACAAGGTTTAATTATGGAATTACTCACACCAAACGGTTTTTTGTTTGTGTACGACGAAGAAAGACAAATAATATCAAGTGGATAATTGTTTTAATTTTTGATATCATGTTTGTGTAATCAAGGTTATCATATTTGAACAATGGCATATAGGAGTTATTCTTGAGCTATCTTTGTAAAAAAAAACTAAATTGATTAAAACATGGTACAAACTATTTTTTTTAATGAAGAAATCTCATAAAGTCATGCAGGCTGTAATTAAAAAAGTGGAACATTCTTTGATTAAAAACTTAATTATATAAATACAATTCAGATTATAAGAATGACACGGTTTTTCTGATTTCTTGTTGTTTCATTTTAATCCTCCCGCAATTTTGGTAGGGGCACAGAAATGTGTGGGGGCACGTTCTCCCAGAACCTCCTCCCCAGTCCGTAGCTACGCCCTCTAGGGTGCTGGAAAGAACATCTGCGGACAATTATTACTAATGGACTCTGGCGCAGGTGGTCAGTCCTTGAAGACCGTCGGATGGCACTCGGCCAAAGTCGAGGACATCAGAGTTACATCCAGAATAAATTGTCTGCCAAAATTACCTTTTCAATAAAACTCACTATCGTGTCTCAAAGTGCTTCCTTTATTGACGTATTTTCAATCTATTTAAGGGAGGCGAGTTAGCTCAGTCGGGAGAGCGTGCGGCTCGACGCGAGAGGTACCCGGTTCGATCCCTACCATCGGATATCGGACAATGCGTTTTCCATCACGCATGAAAATACGAGCTAACTCCCGTTGTGTGTTATCGCCCTCCCCGGCCGTGCTTCCTACGCAGGAAGAGATTCGCGGAAAAAACACTCCGTCCCTCGGATAGGACGATAAATGGAGGTCCCGTGTATGAGACAGTCACACCTCATGTACGCTAAGAACCTAGTCAACTTCTCGAAAAGAGTAGGGGTGTTACCCGGTTGACTAGTACCCTGCAAATCACAACCAAAAAGAGTTGAAGTTTATAATAGATGTATAGTTGCAATAATTAATGAAGAGAAGACCGGAAAGTCTACAGGAGAAATCCTTCTATTTCCGTATATTGATGATGATGATGATGATGATATTAATTTGGTGTCGTATGATTAGGTAACAGATAATGTATGTGAAGGATATCGATGAAGTTATATGGCATATTATTATATAGGTAATACTTTAAACAAATACGAATTGCACCATTTACAGCCTAAATGTTCATTCACAAAATGAACAACAAAATAACAATGACAATACAAATATTGATACTGATTAACTGCTTGAACATTGAGATTTATTAAAAGGTTATAAATGATTCTAGTTTCATGGCCTAGTTTCATACAATTAGGCTACTTTGATATATTATACTACAGTGGTTTGCAAGAAGAAAAGAGTACTAGTATACCTGTAACCTTTTACCACGAATCCTTCATAAAGTCGCCTAATGTGAAAAGATGAGAAATTGAGAAAAAGTGACTGGAATTCTGACTATTGTTGTATAACCATGGAGGTATACTCCTTGGTATAAATAACAAATAACCTATTACCGATGTATTTAAGTTGTCAAGTTGTATTTATCTGGGAAGCTGAAAATGTTTTAGTATTCACGAGAATTAAAGCCAAATCAGAAATTTGAATTTTGCGACTTGATAAGGGTTTTGTGAAGACGGGTCACAAATCGTAGTTAAGAATTAACAGGGCGCCAAGTCATATTTTGTATTTCCGAGAAATCATGTTCAAAGTTGGGTAGCCCTGTAAGAACTAAATATGTCGATAAATATTTTTGTTTAAATACAATTATCTATACAAATTGCCACCACAACGATTCTTTCTAAGATAGTCCCTACCATAGTAGGTCCATGGTCCTACAAAGCAGTGGCGGATCTAGGGGGGGGGGGGGGGTGGGGGTTCAGGGGGTTTAAACCCCCCCCCCCTTGCTCCGCATCGTCCATTGGGACAACCCCCCCCCCCCCCTCCCCCTTAGCAAAAAGACATCACTTACGGGGGGTCAAAATAGCAAAAATCCGCATCGGTCATTGGGTCAAACCCCGGGCAACCCCCCCCCCCCCCCCCCCCCCCTTAGCAAAAAGCTAGATCCCGCCCCTGCAAAGGACTGTGGTACTAGCCAGGAAATTGGACTGATGGTAGTCCTGAAATGATTGTTGGTATTCTTTCTGAGCGTGTAGTTCTAATAAGAGCTACAGCGGCGGTATAGTTATTGTTAGGGGAGAGGGTGGGTGGTAGGAGGGGCTCAAATTTACAAAATGTAAAGGAGTGGTCACATTGGGACACGACTCCCCACGAATAGACCCACGAATGCAGTACGCATTGGTACAAATCAATGCAAGCCGTTTTTAACATTTATTCCTATTTCTTGATATCAAGAATTCAATTCTTGATATCAAGAAATCGAATTCTTGATATCAAGAAATGCATTCTCGATATCAAGAAATGCATTCTTGATATCAAGACATACTTTTCGGTATTGGTAATACGTGATATCAAGAAATAAACTGATATCAATAATTCAATTATTGATATCAAGAAATAGGAATAGATGTTAAAACGGCTTGCACAGATTTGTACCAATTCGTACTGCAATTCGTGGGTCTATTCGTGGGGATGCGTGTTCAGTGTGACCACTCCTTTATGCAGAACTCAATTTAGCCAAATTGGAATCAACGCCTTTCTCACTCTCACCGACGAGTAATTGATTTAATATGGTTGGTTCATCGACTTCTGTAAGATGCTGAAAATCTGTGTAGCCCAGTGCGCCATTTCCAACGTTGGCATGGTGTCCATTTCGAGCGTACATTTGGAATTTTGCTGCCTGATTTTTGGCAACATAATATTTCGTTGGTATTTTCTTCGCTGGTGTAATATAGCACTTGCTCCGATCGTATTTGCTGTACTGCGAGTTGTAGGTGGCCCGAGAAAAGCAGTGCGCCGCCACTCGGTCACACTCGCACAACCTCTGGCGCATGGATCTTTGGCATCTGGTGTGGGGGGGGGGGGGGGGGGGGGGGGGGGGGGGGGGGGCAAGAAATGGACAAAAATAAATCCATCAAATTAACTTAAAGCTTGTTTTATAAAATTCGCACAATTTCTAGGTGAATGGATGTATATAATTTTGATTAGTGGGAAGATTAGATAATGTCTTGAGTTTAAATTCAAATGAAAATGTTTGATTGTACAATGGAATAATAATAATACAAAAACACATACGAGTATGAAATTTCAAATGGCTCCATCAGGCATTGATAAAATATTTTATTTACGTATTTCTTGCCCGTCCCCGCCCCCCCCCCACCCCCAAAAAAAAGAGACTAATCAATTAAAGATTCCTTCATAAATCGAAATTCGGTGACCTAATAGCTTACTAGTATGATTGCCTTGACGGTTGAATATTAAATCTTATTTTTTGGTTAAATAAACTAAATTAAATATAATTATAATCGTAGAAGATTATAACGATTCTTACGGCATGTGATGCTGTCTTTGGGATCGTTCCTGTAGCACGTGTTGAGAGTGAAGTCGTAGGGCCTGATGTAGATATACGCCTTCAGCAGACAAACATTCGTCTTCAGTAGGGAGCTATAGCAAGCATCATGCTTAGCACAAACATCTGAGGGTTGAAAGTTACAAACTGATTTGTAATAACTGTTGATTATAATCAATTTAACACTGGTAGAAAGCGATTGATTGATCAGTTAAACCACATTTTACATCTATTAGCTAACACATTCTATTCACATAACAGCATGTTGGAAATAATATTTGATATTCTCGTGAAAAATATTTACTGTTTTAACTTTTATGCACATTGATATTAAACCTGACGGATGTTTCATTTGCCAAGTAATTAGGACTTTTAGACGGCGAGAGAGTATAAGTGAGGTATATACAAGCTTCATATACTTAATATGGTTTCAATATTTCCCAGACTATCTCTCATCATCTTATATAAAGGGAACATGCAAGAATGATGAGGAACGTATGGATCTCCTTATTATCTCGATTCCACATTCATCCTCAGACATGTCAGACGGGCCTCAATCTATGAAGGGCGCGACGCACCATGACCAAGGAGTTTCTTGCCTTTTGAAATACACATTCCATTAAAAAAAAAAAATTATTTTATTGGCTAAGACTTGTGTGCCTCGTTAGCCCGTTGCAAGACTATCATAGTTCATTTAAGGACGTATACACAAATAAAGAGTGGTTTTTTTCTTTCTTTCTTCTTAATTTATTCGATTATCGCAAATCCTTCTCAAAATTATTGTGTATGTAATAAATCAATCAGGATTAAAAGGTGCATATCAAGTGCTATTGAAACCTATAACATCCAGTTATGGATAAATTACAATGAAAGGTAATAAGGTGACAATGAATTAAAGACCGTTTGAAATTTTCCCTTTTAGTGATTTATTGAAGATAATATGCTTATAATTTCGTAATTTCGTATGTTTAAACAGAATACAACATGTGAATACAGTAAATAAAGGTAGTACAGAGAGGAGGGTAATTTCATGTTCGATCACTCGATATTGAATAAAAACAAGATTATAATAAAGCTGTCAATAAACAACATTCTATAATCAAATAAGTAAGCCGATTTATCCATGCGGTCATCGAAAAGGATTTAGTTATGAAAACTAAGTAAGACATAACCTTATTAATGACCCAATTAAACGAAATTTGTATGATAACTCTAACTAAAAGGAAACATGCTTGGTTTATTAAAAAAGAATCTACTTAATGACTGATGAGAACTAAGCATAGTTAATTTGCCATTGATTTTTTCTCATAATATTCAACTATAACAAAATAAGTAATGTATTAAGGAGGTAATCCGATTGCCATATGATACTAGACAAAAGTCAAATATTTTATCCATGCGGTCATTGAAAAGGATGAATTATGAAAAATAATTGAATCATATGACCTAATTAATGACCCATTTTAAACGATTTTGTATATGATAGTCTATATAACTCATATAAGCCAAACTGTTATTCAGTCTCCGCATATTTAGAAAGTTTAATAAATAGGAAACATGCATGGTAATAAATACATTATCTGACCTATATCTAACATAATTATATCAAATAGGCCTATACATATACGTAAGCCAAATATTTCAATAATTCGGTCATCCCATCAACATGACCTAATTAACTAGATCCAATTAAAGGGGGGAAAAGATAACATTAAATAGGGAGGCGTGTCGTGACTAGGATTATGCCAAAATGGACCTTGCCCTTTAAAGACTATTTGAAATAAGAATTTCCAATGATTTCTCTGCAAATGAATCAATAAACTCTGACTAAATTGTAGCAGTTTCACTTAGTATTCCTAATTTTTAAACTATATGTTTAATACTGAAAATATTTAAACAATGAACAGCAAGAAACACATTTCAATGTGAACCTTTTGGTCATTGCCATTCATTTATAATTCGGCATTATCCGGTAATTATTTGACATTTGACATTCAAAATTTACCCAGAAAGGAAACGCTTTAACGCGACCTCTTGATGCGGCCCCTTTGGCGTTAGCATTATTTATGTTAATGATTGAAACGTATATCGGCCAGTAAAATTATATTAAAAACTATGACTCTTGTCATGACCGCGATATATGCCGAGGGTAATTGGCATGTTATAAGATGCAGTAATAATATCCGACAGTGGACAATATAAAACAAAAACAATGAATAGAAAGGAAATACTTGACTGATAGATTATTCCACGACCACTCGGACATTGGCATTTATGATTCAGTTGTTTTCGGACAGTTAACATATTCAACACTGTGAAAAGAAAGAAAGACATTTCTTGAATATTGACCTTTTAATTTTGCCAAAAAAACTACTGGGTCGTTAGCTTTGCACGCATGCACGTAAGGATATATGATACATCAAAGAATCGTTCACAATTTAGTATTAAACCTGTTGCCAACAAGATTTGTCAATCCCAATAGAGTTGATACCGGACCTGCCAAGTTCACGTAGACAAGAGGTTAAACGAGTTAAAGATTCACGGTCCAGTCATCGTGGTCATTTTATCGGAATGATCTGAAGTCTTCAATCATCGAGGGTCAGAGTGGCATGAAGCTTATAGGCCTGCGACCACGAGGCACTCCCCCTTCGTTCGAGTCTTAATTTCGAATAAAACCACAAATTCATCAAAATTGCTGTTTACAAATCTACATTTTGATTTTAACAAGCTGAAAGGGAGGAGAATTCTTCGAAAGATTTAGCATCAAAATCAGCCGAGGAATAAAAAATAAAAAAAAACATACCCGTTTGACAGACATGCAGGAAATAACTGAAATTTTATTTTCTTCCTATATAAGCGACCATACCGACCACAGTCATTATCTGATTAGGTATATCAGTGACGTCATTACGAAACATTCAAATTGTTGCTTAAAGTAATACCTGTAAAGTGTCAGATATTGCACAAAATGACATTTGAGACTTCAATCCTAATATATCAATATCATTGTAAAATACAATTGAAAGATTTGTGAAAGTTTGAAAGAAAACGAACACTGTTTACCTAGTGAAAAACACGAATATTGAGTTCATATTTTATCACCGAATACTGATGGCCTGCCGTAGATTTGTCACAGTAATAATCATCCGTTTGACGATATCCGCAACCGTGTATGTTTACAGACGGTACAGAATTCATGGAATTTGCGCGCGCTCGGCTCAAAGTTCAGTCGGGTCGGGAAGGTTTCCCACGCGCGCTGGCCGGACGTGTTCAGCTACGCTTTTCAAATAAAATATTTCAATGATAATTATCTTCATACTAAAGGGACATTTGAAAAAATCTAACCCTATTTTATTATTCTCTTACCATAAGCTAAACAACACGGTAGAAGAGAAACGAGGAAGCTCCAAGAAATTTTCGTGGAGTTAGACACTTTACAGGCATCCCTTTAAATCTAAGGAGCTGAACGGGATGAGTGATACTTTGAAAGACTGATCAAAATCTGTCAAGGAATTAGAAATTGGTAATTTATGAACTTTTCAAAGACACTCAGCAAATAACTGACATATTAATTTCTTCCTAAGCCACCAATAGTCACCAATAGTCACGTGACCATGACAAACAATTTGTTTTCACAATCTCATGTTCTTTTTCAGAATAAAAAAAAAAAAAAACAGTCAAGAAATGAGAATGCAATGGCCTTTTGACTGACATTTTAAATTTCTTGCTATAACCGACCCTATACTGACCACGAAGGAGCGTGTATGACGTCATGACGGAACGACCCATAAATATGTTTTGCGAATGAAATTGCAAAATCTAATAAGGTATTAACCTTCAGATAAACTCATGTGTTTTTGTTTAATTCAATTATGATTTAGTAATTATATTATCATAAAGTTCATGCTGTGAATTAAAGACTGCTTAACCCCCCTTTTTTTAACAAACGTATACTCTGAACTTTGAAATAGTTAACTTTACTCACTCCATTTTGCCAACAATTGTGGATTCATAGAATCCACTTTCTGTCAATAACTGGCCAATGAACTCCGGGATTTATTGTGAGTAAATATAATTTTAAAGAAATTATAATGAATTAGTTATAAGGATTGGAAGTAGATAACGTATATAGCCGGAAAGGTAAAAAAGGGATCATACAGTCAAACCTGTCTTAGTGGCCACCTGTCTATAGCAGCCAACCTGCCTATATAGTGGCCACTGAACATGATCCCCTGCAGAGAAAAACAATGGAAATGAACCTGTCTATAGAGGTCACTTGTCTACAGTGGCCACTTTTCTTACTTCCATTTGGTGGTCACTATACACAGGTTTGACTGTAGTTGGTCTACTCCTATAATTATGATATCATCAGAATCATCATCATTACCATCATCATCATTATCATCATTACCTGTCTAGCTCGTCCAGTGGCCTGCCTTCCCGCCCTTCCCGCAGTGACAGCCGTAACCGTTTGAAGTCGAGCGGCCATCGTCCCGTCACGCACTTGATTCATCATTCCGAACTCGAGGAGGGATCGTCGAGACCGTTTCGATGCGAGACTGGGAAATTTGGTGGGAACAAAAATAAGTTACGTTGAAATCAAATCGGTAAGCTATACACTTATTTCCAGATAACTAGATCGCACATTCAGGCTTATTTCCTGTAGATTTATCAATTAGCCAATCTTGTAAATGTGATGAAATGCAAAGGTTGTACCAATTTCTACAACGTATACAATCAAAATATGAATAACAATACAATTACAATCAATAATCAAGATATACCGTAAAGTTTGACTAGAGGCGCTACTTTCTCACAGTATTAGCAGATATTATCAACAGCCCCAGCCCCGTCCACAAGGATCTAGTATAATGAATATGTATCTAGCCCTTTGTCAACGATCTTCGAGCAGGTCTTAATGAATATTCATGATAGCATAATCATGTAAAATTGAGAAGAGGTAAACGTTACTTAGGGTAAAAAAACCCATCAAGCAAGCAGAAGTAGCTCTTGGGTCGGTGGTTGGTGCAAATCATTCTAGGCATGGCGGTATGTAAAGCCGTAGGTTCAATTGGATTAATTATGTTTTTATTCTTCGATTTCATAGGAAATTTTGTTTTAACAAATGCCACCGTTTTGTGCATAGGAATAGGAAGGAAAATCATTTACTTTTTGTCAGATACACAATTATGACATTCAGGTGAAATCATGGCATTCCCTGTCCCACCCCACCACACCCCACCCACACACACACACACACACACACACACACACACACACACACACACACACACACACACACACACTAGTTAAGAGTCGTGTAGGCGGGAGGGGGGGGGGGCATGGGCGTCGATCTGTCATTGATACCCATTCATCAGGGGGGATGATCTATTCATCCATCCCCCTGATGAATCGACGCCCATGGGGGGGGGGGGGGGGGGGGGGTGCATGTCCGTCGCCAAAAATGTTCGAGACCGAGACCACTTATTCAGTTGTTTCCCCAAGGCCGCCAAATAGTGGTAAAGGGGGAAGGGGCAACTTGTAACTTGTAACGTGTTTTTAAAATAATGTTTGTTATGAATTTTCGACACCCTTGGGCCTTGGTCCATTTAACGATGTCTCTCAAGCTACCCATCATCCTTCCCCTTCGACCCCTCCAAAATATTTCACTGAACATCACGACCAGTAAATCAATGAGGATTACGTATTGTATTAGAATTACTTTAAGAAAATACGCGCCTTAAAGCCAAATCACCTAAATGCTGGTAGATGACAATTACAAACAATTCAATCAAATTAAACATGTTAAATAGCAATGTAGCTATCGAGTATGTATGTACAACATGCATTCTGCCTCATAGCCATTGGTTCCTGATATGTTTGAATAAGGGAATGTGTTTTACATTAACATGTTATAGTATTTTCACAAATCATTCCATAGAAAATATTCCATGTACAAATATTTATTACAAAACCGCTCTATATTTAAGCATTATGTTCATCTAATAAGGTAATTTGTCTTTAACTAGTTTTCTCTTTCCAGTTGAATTTATATTCATCACGATCACCTGTTTGGTTTCCATGTGATTCTTTTGTTATCATATCTTACGACGCACACTGAAGCTGTTACTAGGCAGATAAACCTCGTACAAGCAGTCGATCTGTTTGAATATTACGTAACTATGCATTATAGCGCTCTCTGCATGATAGTCCATTTTGTAATGGCATATTATGCCGTTGATTTACAGTCGATTAAGTGATCGAGGTTATCCCAGATGTCGTCATATTTTGAAGCACTTGGGCAAGAAAATATAGTAGCGATCTTGTCTATCGGAGGAGAAATGTTGTCCCTTTATCAATCTGAGTGGACTTTGGGGCCAACAATTGATTTATATTGGGATTACAGATACTTGCTAACTTTATTCTGGTATTAACGTGTGAGGTGTGTGCGCTATGTGCGTACTGTATTTGAATGAATGCAAACAAAACCAATCATGAAAACATTGTTTTTAAATGCAGGTTACAAAAGAAACAAATGAATTGAAACAATTTAAAACAAAATAAATAAAAGAATATAATGAACACAAAATGACGAGAAAAAAAGTGAAATGAAAGGAGAATGACACAAAACAGGGAAACAGAACCAACAACTAATACTATAAAAAAAAACACGCAGGACTTCATTTGGGTGGATTTGATCCGCGTACTTTGAGATCTAAAAACGGACCAATACCATCTACCGTTGAACCACGTTCTGAAGCGGAATTTAAAGCATATTCTTTCAGCCCTTTCACACATCTTCGACATGTTTCATTCATGCTTATGTATAATTATTCAGAACAGGTGTACGATCTATTGCATTATTTGAGGCGCTAGGAGGAACATTATTGTTCGAACTGTATTATTCTGTCCAAGCAATCGTTATCCTCATTGTGCTCTCCGCATTATCTGTTTTGAAAAGGAACTCATGATGCACCACCAACAAGACTATTCACACTATTTCAAATGAATAGCAACAACATATATATTTGCATAATCTCTTGAGTTTCATCTCAAATATAGAGATAGAAACATATTGCATAACATAGCAGTTTCCAAGTTACAACGTGCAGCACTAGCAGCATAAAATCAATGAATGCATGACACGGCATCTCAAGTTCGAATCTGACAAACCATGCATAATGAACATAATCGTGGTCATAGCGTGCGTGTGCTGTGTGCATGTATACTATAACGGGTGTGTTTGTGTCCGTGTGTGTGTGGGGGGGGGGGGGGGGGGGGGGGGAGGGGGGCGGAGCTGGGTTGCTCAACATTGCTTCCTATTCATAAGTTGTTATTAATTCTTGGTCGGAAAAGAGTAAAATAAAATTTGTGCTTGATGAAGAGTTGGCTGAAACAGGGTGATGAATCAATTTTAAAATGACCCTACCCCCTCCATCCACTAATATATAAAGCTTAATACTATTACTAGCAGAATGTCAGGACTTCACTCACCTGAATGTAATAATTGTGTATTTAAGTTAACACAGAAATGATAATTTTCATTCCCATTCCTATGCACAAAACGCTGGCATCTGTTAAAACAAAATTTCCTATGAAATAAAAAAAAAAAAATCACTTATCCAGTGCGTCTTGAACCTACGGCTCTTCATACCGAGACCTGATTTGCACCAACCACCGACCCAAGAGCTACTTCTGCTTGCTTGATTGGATTTCAACCCTTAGTAACGTTCATCTTTTCTAACTTTGCGTGATAATGCTATCATGAATATTCATTTAGACCGGCTCGAAGATCGTTGACAAAAGGCTAGATACATATTCATTATACTGGATCGTTTTGGATGTTTGCTGGCGCTATTGATACTCCTCTAAACCAGTAGCGCCTCTAGTCAAACTTTTACGGTATAAGCTAAAAGAGCCTTTTAAAGAAACATCGTTAATTGGAAACTTAATTATTTTATGAAGACGAAAAAAGACCATTACACTGAAGAATAAAATGATACATTATGTAAATTGCATCAATTATGATTATTATACAACTGTATAATTACATCAGAATTACCTCCATTTTGCTCCCCAAGTGATGATACGTGAACAAGCCAGCATAGCAAACAGATAACAACCTGCTGGCATGCTGAACTTCTCTCGAACCAAACCATTGTTGTAATAGCTGTCGAAATTAAAATAATTATATGAAAATAAATAATGCTGCTTTTCATTTAAACAATACAGCACATTCTTAACTGCATTTTCAGGTTCTGAATGATTTTTTTTAAAACTTGAATTAAAATAATTGAGGGCATTTTATGAATAATATATTGTTTAAATCAGTTTAATTTGTGTGTTTGGACCTACAATATCCAAACATGCATACCTGACACTAAACATTTATTTTGACAACTCAATAATATATTACTTTTAAATAGGCTGTTACGTTATATTACGTTACGTTCATATCATGCTAGGATTTAAGTTTACATTCAAGTTACATTACTTCATTTTTGTTTTAAATTACGGAATAAATATCAAATTATAAACATTATGTAGGCTCATAATCCAAATATATCAATCCAATTGATATCAAATTTCAAACATTTAAATACAGACACAAATATGCACATAACAATAGCCAATAAGCATACAAAGTTTAAAGGGATAGTTGAGTATTGGTCAAACTTAACTTTAGTAACCAAAACCGGCACAATTACGGTACAAAGTAATAGTTATAACTTCGCCATGCTCGAAAAGTATACACAATTACAAACGACTAAGTAAAACCCCTGTTATCATTCAAAAAGAGCCGTTACAACTCAAGAGGGCGCTATTAAAAAAAAAACATTGGTTTTTAGCCTTTTTTCATACAAAATTGTGTATTTAATGTTTGTTAAAATGATTCAATAGAGATATCATCAACGACTTTTTAAAAACCTATTCTGATTTTTTTTCAAAGTAGTCTTCGAGCATTTTTTGAAATTTGTCTAAAAAGTCTAAATATCGCCCGGTGATTGCCGGTGAAGAACATTTTGAATAAAAATATATTTATGGATAATTCAGCCGTTTCTGAACCGATTTTGATCAAATAAAGTTTATTCTGTCATTCAAATTGTATGTTCTTTCGAATTTGACAGTCAGTTTTTCATTATCTCACAAAAAAATATCGGGGGGCACTTCGGGAAATACCAATACTCAACACTACCTTTAACGAGTAAATTAAGCAGAAGGGATTAACACTTTCATTTCATTTCTACAATTTACATGATAGAAAGGGTGACATTTTACAAACATAATGCAGATAACAAATTACATGCATAATTATGTACACAGTATATTGGATATAAACATTGCTTAACTGATCAAGTTAATTTAATGTATTACAAGGCAATGAATTGTATATAACTAGGAACATAAAGAAATAGAAGACAAAATGTAGAATAACAAATATTTAAATCTTCACATATCGGCTTATCAAAAACACTTTACAGTATTATACCAAATAAAGACTTTACAGTATTATACCAAATACTACTTTATCCCAATAATGAAGAAAAAGAAAATTAATTATGAACCAAGCATAATAACTATTCACTCTTTACGGAATAACAGTTCACGAGATAAAAGGAGAACTATTTTTAGAGAGACAAATATATGGAATATGGAATAATAATAACGTGAGACAGGAAGGCAAACACATCTGTTATCATTCCCGTTAATACTCCATTATAATGTTTTAAAAAACCCAACAATAATATCTACCAATTATCAAAATACTAGTCTATAACTCTTACCGAAATTAATACAAGTATTCAATTGACTTACCGCGTGTGTAAAGCTGCGCTCGGTGAAACCTTTAACTTCTGAAAAAAGTTTAATTTCAAATCAACAGGTTCTAGGACGACTTCGCTTGCACAGGCAAAGTAGTTGGAGATATCTTAAACTCTCGATGAAGATGTCAGACCCTTATAATTTATATCGAATTGTCTCAGCTAATTCACATTTCGGAGTTGTCTAGAGAATCCTTGATTTCTCACATTAATTGGAAAGCACTATTTTAGTATTGCTGAATTTCAATAGAGACTACGTGAAAATATCTGATACAGTTTAAAAGTTATCTACAAAAAAGAAATACCGGGATACAACATTCTTACTCATGAATAATTCACGAGCTCCAATGTCACCTTGTAGAAATTTCATCCTGCCATTGGATGTTGAGTTTTGATGTTCATGATTAATTCATAAGATTCAAGGTTACTCTGGGGAACTTACCGCAGGCATTGGATGTCAAGTTTTTAATGTTATGAATAATGCATGAACTCACCGTCATTCCGTGCGAGGATTGGCTAACTTTTTATATCGTGCAAACGTAGGGTTTCACTCACTATGTCATACATACGTGAATTTCTTTTCTAAAAATCTTAAATTAGTTTGAGTGGGAGGTGATAGGAATTTAGGGGGCGTTTAGAAATCGAAGTACGCTTTTTAAAGCAACATCATCATTTCTTGTATGATGAATGTTGACTTGCAGAAATAAAGTGATGAATGAAGTGATGAATAATTGATGGTGAGGGATTATCCTCCACTATCCTCCACTTTCCTCCTTCTCCTCTTCCTACTCCTGATGACGCCTCCTCTTCTTCCTCATCCTGCTTCATCTTCCTCCTACTCTCTCGTCCTCTTTCCTCCTTCTCGGTCCTCCTCATCCTCTTCCTCCTCCTGCCTCCTCCTATTCCTCCTGCCTCCTCCTCCTCCTCATCATCATCATAATCGCAATTATCATGATTATGGCGTTATGTCATCATTGTCATTCTTTGTTATCCTTTCATTACCATGAAGAGTAGTACAATGTTCTCTCTGCAAGCTGTCTTCGTAATCGGTAATAGCCTGGATCCGTGACATTATCAAAGGTTGTTTCTTTTCTAGCATGCACCAAATAGGTTCATGTTTCTGCATGGTAACCTGAAAAACCCGAGGTTTGCCCGAGGTTTACGCAACATAGCAACAACTAATGCATTCCAGCTTTGTATTCAAATATTTGTTAGTTTGTATCGCGGTTGCTGTAAAGGGATCTAGTAACTTTATTAACAAGTGCAAAAAGTGATGAGTGATTAATAAAATGTGTATTGGTGTGGTATGATGTGTCCAGAAAGTAATGTGTGAACAATTCATGTTAATTGGATGTTATTTGGCCGAGAAATGAGCGAAAATGCAAAGTGATATTCACTAACTCATTGCACTTACTTTGTACACGGCTTAAATTATCCCGTAGACAGTTGAACATCTGAACATTTCAATCTTAAATATCTTTTGAACGACATGGAAATTTGAAAAACAGAAACCTGTCCCGTGCTCTTAATGTTAATATGAATATGTCAAGGTATGAGAGAACCACTAGAGTTCCAAGTAAGCTTTGCGGATTTGGACAATGTTACTAAGTCCCTTTAAACCAATCATGGTCCCAATGCGTGTTAGCTAACATTAATGGGAAGGTTGTCATGTTGCCCGGGAGTTATGCTGCGATGTGACATTGACCCATATTTAAAATGCAAGTTCATGCGTTTCTAACCGCCGTGCAATCAATATAAATTTCGGAGAGGGGATGAAAATAGGCCTTGCATAAGCATGATAAGGGCGAGTCATGGTAGTGGGGACCCGTGTTCATACGTGCGTTCACACCACCATGACCACAGGATATACTTCCGTGTTCACACAGATACTGGGTGTTAAAGATCGTCAGCACAAAACAATTATAATGAAATTACGTAGTTAAATATGCGACTCAATTATGATATGCCGGTTGGCACATATAAAGTACGACATGCATGTGAAGGTAATAGGTGGTGACCGGCGTGACCGCGCATAGTCCGGGTAATAGAGCAATTTAGGGGGATATGTTATTTTGGGTTGCTAACTTCAATTTTCATGGTTATTTTCATAGGTTTAGCCTCCAAATCTAATCATAGCCACTTAATCTAACCAAAACCACTTAATCTAGCCATAACCACCAAATCTAACATATATCCATAATTTTTAGAGTTAGAGTTAGGTACGTCTTGTTCGCAGCCGTATTACTATTTAGCAACCAAACATAAAATATAGGCACCTCGGACAAGATCCGCTATATAGATCTGTCCGGACTTATCCCGCAGTCGGACTATTCCCGCTCCTACATCGGCAATCAAAGAATAGAGAGGGTATTAAAGTGATCTACTAAACTTCATCACATTCAACCAAAATAACTTTGAGTTTTCACCTTTAGTCTCGTACCGTGTTGTTTGATTCGGGTTGTTTGGTAACAAAGAATCGAATGTGTTTTATTTTTAAATGCCCCAACTATGGAGATATTTATGATTGAATGAAAAGCGCAGTGGGCTGATAAAATGTGACATCAACTTTCACTATTCACCGGGTAAACAGTGTTCCTTTTCTATGAAACTTTCTCACATCATTTGGAAGAAATATAATTATAATTGAAGTCTCAAATATCAACGTTAATAGGAGAAATCTTATGAAGTTAAAGTGATCCTATTACTTTGTCACATTCAACCAAAATTACTTTGAGCTTTCACATTTCCCTTTTACCTTGTTGTCTGGCTTATGGTAACAGAAGAATAAAATAGGTTTTTCAATGTTATGATATCTTCTCAGTTATGAAGATGTGTATGATTGAATGAAAGGCGTTCCGGAACGCCTTTCGGTTGTAGTCAAAATCAGTGTGCAGTAGGTGATAAAATCTGTCATAAATGTTCACTATTTCAATAGGTAAACAGTGTTATTTTCTATGAAACTTTCACACATCATTCGGAAGAATCTTCCGATGATATTGGTTCAAGTTTAAGTCTAAAATATCACTTTTTGACAAATAAAGTTAATTTAACTAATGTGAAGACTGCCATGTTGCCCGGGAACGAGTTAACAGGATTGAAGACATGTTATGAAAAAATGGCGCATTCAATCTGTCTTAATGTAAGTTCATGTGCATCTCACTGCTGTATAATCAGATTATTTTTTGGAAAGAAGATGAACTTAAAAAGAGATGGGTCACGAATACGGGCGAGTCATGATAATGCAGGTAAAAGGGGTAGAGACCCGTTTTACTACTCAAGCACATACCGCATGCAAGGATCACCGTTCTTCTATCTTGGCTATGGTTAGACAGAAAAATCCACCTCGTTCTGGAGGGGTCCTTTAATCTGTAAGATGATAATGAAACAAGACACAGTCTCAGTGGACCAAACCCTCGGGAAAAAGACTGATGTTTTGGTCTAGGCTTTGGTATGCAAACTGTTGCAAAATTCAAAGAGCCCTGATCATATTTTGTGTGTTTTCTTAGCACAAGCTCTACGGAGCCGAGCTAATCTAGCCGCATTATAATTTTTTCTAATCAGAGTCACTGCACTTTTGATTTATACTTCTTTAAATAATATTTTTACTTTGACATGTTTACAACTGCATGCTGTAGAGATTCACTCATTAATGAACGATTTCGAGTGCATGGGAGAAATAAAAGCGACTGGTTTAGATGAAAAAATAAGAAAATAAAAAGGGCGACTGGTGTGAGAAATTGGCGGGAAATACTGAAGGATTGAACCATCAAACGCAAATATGATAAATTAACAAATATATCCGTGAAAATTCAATTTTTGCATAATTTATCATTATGGATATTGGGGTGAAAGTTTTGACGAAAGATTCATTCGACAAAGCAATACAAAAAAAAAGTATGTTAATTAAAAAAGGAAAATAAAAGACGCCATCGTAGACAGAAAAGGGAAATAGCAAAGAAGCATGGATGATGCACACACACCCCAAGATTAATAAATGCGCGTTTCAAGTATAAATCATAGTTTAATATTTTAATTTATTCACAAGTCACAAAATATTATTTTCCCACAAGCGATCATTACCACCCAGCCTTTATACAAAAATGATTTATCTGTATTAATAGTTATGAATATTGCACTCTCAATCTGTTAAACCTGTGCATGTTATTTTGTTTATATCAGCATCGGATTGTTGGATGTCAAATATGTCGAAGGGACCTTGTGTCTTCTCCCAGAAGGTGGTTTGTGGGCCACCACTTGGACTTTCTTCTCAGCCATGTTAGAGATGACCTTCAAAATAATATCGTCCAATATGTCTTGAGCAACATCCGTTGGGTCGACATCAGTATCCGAACCGTTACTTTTGTTAGTGCCTTCCACTTCGATGTCGACATCGTTGTCCAAGTTAGTTAGGACATATGCGATTATATCGTCCAGGATGATGTGGGATAGGTCGACGTGATCGAAGTTTTCTTCGACATCGGAAACGGTTCGATCTTCCGCCTCAAACTCGAAGTCCGAGAGAGAACTGATACTAGAATACTCAGACTCATCGAGTAAATCCCACGTGAAATTAGACAACGACGTCACCGTTGTGAACGAATCGCTGTCAACATCGTGATGGTTCATCTCGACCTCGGGGAACAGGAAGATGTCGTCGCTGTCGCTGAGCGATGACACCGTGAACGAGTCGCTGTCTGTGATGTCACCCTTTCGCCGTCGCTCGAACTCATCTTCATCCAGAAGGGATAGAGTCGATGGGATGGTGAAGCTTATCAAATCGTGATCGAAAGCTTTAACTTGATGAATAGCGAGAGATGCTATGTCGGAGGCAGACACATCCTCGTCTGCACTCCACAAAGATGTGGCACAGCTTGCGGAAGGCTGGTCATCCCCCATGTGGAACTGCATGGTAAATGGGAGGAAGAGAAAGGAGGGAATATAATATATAAATTATTACAACATCAAGGCACAGGGAGTTCGGAGAATATCAAAACTGTGCTTGAAATAGCCATGAAAACTACAACTATTCGTATACATTTTCACAATTAATACTAATAGTAAATATTGCTTTACACGAACAAAATTATAATGTATCATGCGAATTTAATCAAATTAATAATTATATTGTTTTCATTTTATTCCACCAGCATGACTAGGGAACCCTAACTCAGCCAAATGCTGTCGTTTAGACGGTCCCTGAAATAATACAAACAAATACAGCGTTTACGAAACGATAATGAAAAACGTTTGCAAAATGTAATCAACTTTTGTCATGAAGTGATTATTGTGTATTTAGTTTAAAAATAAGATATAATATCATTAATACCTGCATCATAATCTCGCGGATCTCGTCAACAGTCATGCCGCTAGGCAGGGCTTCGTTGTTATCATCTGGAAAGGAAAAAACAGAATATAAAATACATTTAACTATTTTTTTCTTCTGAAAATGTTAACTTTCTTATATCTTTCATGTAATTTATCTTTTTGTTGCATTCCCACATCCCACGTGTTCCCACTTTTCGCTCTTCCTTAATCACCTTCATTTCTCTTGTATACAAACCTGAGAACTCCCCATGTAACAGTATACAGACAAACATCACCCTTGTTTGTACTTTTAAGTTTCATTTTTATACCTGTGCAGAAGCAACAGAGCCGCCTCGCAAACGCTGTCAGATTTCGTCGAAATCTCGTCAAAAATCGAGACATTTTCGGAGAGCATTCAAGTGTAGACCACACCGAAAGCAAGAATTCATAAAGAATGAAGCGTCACACGAAGAACAGTCGCAAAAGTAAACAAATCCAAAGAGACCTATTGTGACGTCATGGACGTAGCAACCAAAGACGCTTAATTCTATAGTCTTTGCGCTCGAAGATTTACGAGTCGCGTGATTGGCCAAAAGTTTGAGCGCATACAAAATACGTTATGGATGATCTATAGTAATTGGCTGCGAGTCTAAACTCCTCATAAGAACAGCGGCACTGTTATGTGTCAGCTCTACGTAATAACAACTCGAGTTTAAAGGGTTCTAGTAACTTTGTTGACATGACTGTGTAAAAAGTGATGAGTGGTTGATACAATGGGTGATTTCAAGTATGGTGCTTAAATCTGGTGTTAGTGTTTATTAAACACTAAATCGGGCTTAAACACCATACTTGAAATGACTTAGTGTTAGGATGGTGTTAACGTGATGACCTCTGATTTCACCGTTGTACAAACTTCCGTTTCCGACTGGCGGTGTTTATTGATATGGCAATATACTATCAGAGATGGTGTTGAGCTAGTGTTAGTGTTTATTAAACACTAACTGCAGCCTTAACACCGTACTTGAAATGAGTTGGTGTTAGAGGTTTGACCTCGTATTTCCGGCAGTGGCACGTGGTTGCTGGTGTTTAGCGTCGTCTGCTAATCTGCCCGATAGTGTTAGTGTTGAGCATGTATACGCAAAACTCCATAGAGATAACAACTTCCATATGGATCGAAATGAAAGTCATTTCAAGTACAGATCGAGCTGGTGTTAGTGTTACTGTTGCTAGGTGGGCATTAAAATCACAATTCTGAACTGAAATGGTGGTGTTTTTGTTTGTCTGAGCATGTAAAAAGGGTGTCAACCTAGATAATTTTTGAAGTTTTACTTAAGTGAAGATTATGAAACGCAATGCAAATCTTATTTTTTAAATTAATGTATTGATTTGAATATCTATAGTAATTTAAAGAAATAAGGTCATACAATTCATATTTTCATTATTTTATAATCAAACATTAGTTTTCACTACATAAATTCTTTAGACCATTTGGAATAATAATACAACAAAGCAAAATTTGAATAGCCAGGTTCTTCCTTATGTTTATATTGTTGTTAACATTAATTATTTTATGTATTTCTTGTCTAATTATACACCCGCCACCCCCCCCCCCCCCCCCCCCTCCCCCGAAAAAAGTCACTAAGCACTGGGAATTGTCTGTACATCTTTGACATTTTATTACAGTGAACTTATAATTGAGTTAAAAACTGTAGTAAATTTGTTGTGAATAATGGCTAAAAAAAAAATAATAATACAAAAAATAACCACACCGGGGACTCGAACCCACTTCTATGATTTATCTGGTTAAGTGATACACGTGCGACAGGTCTTAACCCACTCGGCCACCAAGCACCTAGTGATCACGTGACCGATTTTAATAAACTATATCATGTTACATACTATTGGTATTAACTCGGAACTTGCTACCGTGCTGTCACCGGGATTTATGCCTAAATCTTCGGCTATGCAAACCGTTAACGCTAGCCATATGTCTCAGCGCGCGACGGGCATTCAATTTTTAGAAGAGAGTCACGCACATTTCTTGCGAGTTTAGTTACAAATTTCACTAAAAATAGGGAATATTCACTAAAATCGTATCGACCAAGTGAATGGTTTGAATGTTTTTTTTTAATTATAGTATTCAATACATGTATGTGGTAAATCTTCATTACGGCTTGCTCTCTAATTCGTAACCATGTAAGCGTTTTCGTTACCATTTTAAGGGTGTTCGCGTGATTTTGTCTCTGGTGTTGACAAACACTAGCGATACTGATCGATTACTACTCAAGGTCATCACGATTAAAAAGTTCGTGACCTTAGATGCTTAATCTGGAAGCTGGTGTTTAGCTCAGATTAGAGGCAGTTTTTCACCCTCAACACTAACACTAACCCCAACACCATACTTGAAATCACCCAATGTATATTGTGGTTATTTGATAATTATGTCCACTGGGTGTTGTGAAAATTTCAAGTTAAATGGACTTTATAATTGCCGAGTAATGAGCAAAAAGGCAAAGTGATATTCACTAACTCATTGCACTCACTTTGTACACGGTTTTCGCGGTCCAGTGGATAATTTAACATCTGAACACTTCAATCGTAAATATCTTTTGAACGAAAGGGAAATTTGAAAAACCGAAACCGGTCTCATGGTTTTATTGTTAATACAAATACAACAACGTATGAGGGAACCGCTAGAATTCCATTTGGATTTTGAGGATTTGGACAATGTTACTAAGCCCCTTTAAGCGTCATCAATATTGCGAGAATGATTTCCTTTGTGTTTTAAAGTAAATGTATTCATAATCATGTTTTTTTCTCCAATAATTCTGTTCAATTTGGTGGTAATTTCTGTAATTTTGTTTTCATTATACCTCTCATAATTGATAATATTTAAATCGGATTTAGAAATATGATGGTACCACGGATGGATCCGAAGTAATAAACGGTTAGTGAAATCCCAGAATAATATGGTTGCGAGGTTTGGGGTTTTCAGAAACTTGATTGTATTGAAATGTTTCATAAAAAGTTTCTTAAAAGTTTGCTTAAAGTTAATCGTGGGACGGCTAATTGTATGGTTTATGGAGAACTTGGTAGGTCTGATTTGAGAAGTATTGTAGAGTCGCGTATGGTTACTGGGCTAGAATCGTCAAAATTATCTTACATTGTTTGTAAGTTGTATGACAAGGGTGATTTTGAGTCTAGGTGGATTAAAAACATTAAACATAGTTTGGATAGATGTGGAGTGTCAAATGTTTGGACTGTTGATGTTCCATTAAATATTAATTGGGTTAAATTGTCTTTAAATGTGAGGTAAGATGATATGCATAAGCAGAATTGGAATGATGAGGTTAATGGGAATCGTTTGTGTATAAATCATAGGATCTTTAAAAGTGTGGTTGGTTTTGAAAAATATTTAGTACAGTTGGATGTTAAGGATAGGATAACTATGTCTAGATTTCGGTGTGGAAACCATAAACTCCCAATAGCAAATGGCCGTTACTTGCCTGAGCAAGAGTTGCAGATTTGCAGCTTGTGTTCCTTGCCGGATCAGGGGGGTGAATTTCATTATGTCTTAGTGTGCCCTGCATTTCAGGATGATCGGAAGCAACTAGTTAAAGGTCGTTATTTTAAGAGGCCAAATGTATATAAGATGTATCAGTTATTCAATACCAGTTATATTAAGCAGTTAAAGAATTTGTCAAGGTGTTGTAGAATTATTATGTTTAAGATCTCTTAGTGCCAAATAAGTTATTGTGTGTGTTAGTGTAAAGGGGTAGTTTAGTTTGGTAGAGAGGGCGCTGCACAATCATCACAATTTTTTTGGTGAGGTAATGAAAAACTGAGTGTCGAATTTGAGAGAACATGCAATCTTAATGGCAGAATAAACTTTATTTGGTAAAAATCGGTCCAGAAACGGCTGAAATATCAATAAATATATCTGATCTTATAATTATTTGGGGCCCAAATAATTAAAAGATTTTTTTTTTAATTTAAAAAATGCTTACACTTTTTCAAAAAATTTCAAAAGCATTTTTAAAATAATTGTTGATGATCTCTCTATTTAATCATTATTTCAATAAAACATCACATGCATAATTTTGTGAATAAAATGGCTCTTTTTTAATGATAACAGGCTTTGTACTTAGTCGTTTGTAATTTTGTATACCTATCGAGCATGGTGGAGTTATAACTATTAGTTTATAATGTTACTGTCCAGGTTTGGTTAATAAAGTTCAGCCTTACCAAAACTGTACTACCCCTGAAGTTGTGCTACTCATTATATTGTTCATATGTTCTTGCGAGGTGTTAAAGGGACTTAGTAACATTGTCCAAATCCTCAAAATAAAATGTTCGTTCTAGCGGTTCCCTCATAACTTGTTGTATTCGTATTAACAATTAAATCATGGGACAGGTTTCGGTTTTTCAAATTTCCCTTTTGTTACAAAGATATGTACGATTGAAGTATTCAGATAAGAAAAACTCTGGGCGAGTTTTTCATCCCTGTACAAAGTGAATGCAGTGAGATAGTGAATATCACCCAATATCACTTTGCATTTTTCCTTATTACTTGGCCATGCAATGTCCATTTGACTTGAAATTCTCACACAATACCCTGTGGACATATGAGATACCAACACTATACATTGCAACAACCCTTCATCACTTTTTGCACATGTCAACAAAGTTACTAGATCCCTTTAAATGTCGCCAAAGTGTTGCCAAAGATTTTGTTTGTTTTGTATCATGTTTATACCTAATGTAAATATTTAGTTCTTTTAATATTTACGCATATATACATGTTTATATACACTTGTATCTTTGTTATTTCTCCCATGGCCCCGTGAGGGGCTGTTTTTGAGAAATAAAGTTCATTGTCATTGTCATTGTCATTGTCATAAATCATTACTTGGAATTCCCCTTATCTATATGGTAACACAATGTGATAGGTCCATGGTCACATGTTGCAAACTTGTACGAAGCAAGAATCGCACATGGGGTGCACATTGTACCAATCTATGTTTTTGTTCCCATCGATATCGAAAGCTGCAAGCTATTTTAGCCTCTTGTCAACACCTCCGCTTACCTTCTTTCCTTTCGTCAAATCGATGGAAGATGCAAATTTATGATTTAATTAAACGTGCAATGTTGTCATTTTATGAGAGAAATTACCTGTAAGAGTCACAATCACATAATTTACAGCCTTCTAATTGTATGCATTAATCTATTTTGAAGGAGTATATAACTGTACCGTATGCGTATACCTTCTCTGACTACCAAGTTCAATCTCATCATTATAATGTTAGTCTGAAATTTAGGCTATAATTATAGAAGCTTGGACCCCCTGTTAATCTGAATCATGACCCGGTAAGGTGACCCCTCCCTTTTCGGCCGAGGAATCCCCTGGAGATTCTAAACGAGGGCGCAGCTAGGCGGAGGCAAGGAGAATAAAGGAGAACCCCCTCCCCAATCACAAAAACTCCCTTTATCCCTACCTGATTCCCACACATGCATAAATGATTAATTTAAATGTAAGCACATGCTGCCCCTCCTCTATGGCTACTTTTCCCCCTCGTTGTCTCCCCTTACCCCCTCTTTGCCCTTTTTGCCCCCCGGTTTGGATTAGTCCTCATTACGCCACTCCCTTAATTCAAAAGTATGGCACCACATTTTGTAATGGTGATCATTCGATCCTGCAGAGCTAGTTAGCCACCTGTAGTTGTACTTGAAGCAGGGGTACCGTTGGTTGTATCTCGCCAGATCGCACTTTTTGAGGGGTGTGTGCTCGCGTCCAGACCAGAACCGATCTACTTTCTTCACTATCGAGGAATAGCTTTTGGAAGTTGGAATACTATCCTTATTTCCTCCTGGTTAAAAATGGCACCTCATACTATGTCGCTTCATGTTGCTGTTCTTCTCTGTGTAACCCTCGTGGGACTAAGCTTGGGTAAGTAAAGATAAAATATTGTTTGTTTTGTTTTGATCTGATTTGTTATTTTCAAGATGATCTAAAGTAGGGCACGCCACGAACCGATTCCCTCTCATAACCCCTACATTATATTTATACCATGTATACGATGAACAGATTACTTATTTATCGTACCATTAGGCACAATGTAGAGTGCCGAATTGTAATGATCTCTTTATATACAAGTCAACATAATAAATGTTCTAAAAATATAATTCGATTCTTTCATTCGGGGATTTTGAGCATTGTGGCATGGCATCTAGGCCTCTTAGCAACCATGGCAACCGCTATATAGGGCACACATTTCTGGTTTGCCTGACATTGTTTAGAACCACACTACACATGATTGTGACGTTGCAGTGTATCGGCCTTCACACGTGAATCGCTGTGCTGATGTGGGTCATTGTACTTGTAGGTGTTTTATCAACGTGATCAAACTTTCTCAATTACTTAGCGGACAGTATTCAGGTTGATAGACCGAAAAATCAGTCTTCATATTCCGCTTGACGATCGGATAATCGCTCCATACAATTTTAAAAAGTCCGATATAAAAGAAAACCCATGTAGAGTTGGTATATTTTCTGACTAACAGGTTGATACTTATTCTTTACTCATTTTGAAATTGATTGGAAATTGAAAACGGAACCAGAAACACATTCCCTATCACTATCGGCAATTAAACATACAAATGTTATAGCCGTATACCTACTGAAACACAGGCAAAGGTTGGTCGGGCAACAAATAAATTTAGTATGGCAACATGTTGTGTTGAATAACATTAATATATGCTCTTCAAATTAATTCTGTATTGTAAATATCGCTTATCTGTTTTGTTCGTTAGACTTGGTTCTTCTTGACAATCGCTAGTAAACGAACCTTCGTAAATTAGCGGATGGGGCTCACTTAGCTAAAGGGATGGGAATTCTGTCCTATATATAGCCAGGCCTTTTAATTCTACTCACTTTTGCTAGAAGATTGAAAAGTTCGGAACGCCAATATTATTGGAGGAGTCTAGTTGCTCCCCTTTTGAAATGTATCACTCAGTAGCGACCCAGGGCCCGTTTCATAAAAAAAGGGTCACGTCTTTGCTATTATACTTCCAACCTTGTCCTTTGTGATCGGAACAAACGCCATCCGTATTATGTCCGTAGATCAGTCACAGTCACGCCCAATCACGTGACAGTTAAGATGGTCTTGTGACCCTTTCATGAAACGGTCCCCTGGATGTCAATGTCAATGATTGTGTCCTGGAGAGGTGGTTATTTATTTGAGCAGGGGACAAAGCCTTGTGTCGGGAGGGAAAACGCAAGACATTTAAAGGAACATGCCCTCTTTTACAAAACGTCTGAACAGTTTCCAGTTGACGGATGGGGATGAATGTTACACACACACAAACAATCAGATCGAACAGCCCTGTAATTTGGATTCTACGAATGAAAAACGAATGCGTCCCTCCATCAAACTATATATCGGTCAATAAAGGAGTTTAACTGATTTAGCCTATATTACAACAATATTGTACTGATTCTTGTCAAGGTATTGCGAAGCCGATATCGGTAAAGGTATGTCACGGAATAAGATCTAAAAAATGAAGAATATATAATCACATGTAGTCAGTTTAAGTGAGGTTTGGATATTTTGTTTAGTATTCGCTTATGCCGTTGCATATCTGTGCGCGGGTCACGTACTCACGTAGCTAGCGCGGGTCACGTAGGGGTCACGCACAGCAACGTGGTACTCGGTGGAATTTGTGTGCAAACTTTCTCACCGGCCCTAATTTTGTTCAGGCATGCTGTTAAATGACATTTTCTTTCATATAAGACATTAACCTCGCAACTTTTGTAATTTGGCTTGCAAAAGAGGGCCTGTCCCTAAATAATCTCATTATGAGAGTGCGATGTCCCCATGTCCCCTGGCGCCGCCACAAGCTATACCACTGATTCCAATTTAATCGAGTGATTGCCCGGTTGGTGGGTGTG
>JBAMJV010012345.1:0-16563 GCA_037951105.1 Echinarachnius parma | reverse complement strand
AACGGGGCAGTGATTTAATTTGTCGAAAAATACTAACTAGAGCTGTTTTTTCTGTCCATTTTTTGTATGTGGACAACATCTGTTGTTAACGCTATGCACTCTTCCATTATTTATACAAACGTCAATATATTTATTTGATTTAAACGGGCAAAATACAAATAATTATATCACTTACCATCACACAATGAATTACAGCAACGTTTTTTTTAAATTCTTTTTTTAAAATTTAAATTATATATTTCAGTTGTTCCTGTCATGTATATTTACAGTCCATGTTCGGGGGGGGGGGGGGGGGGGGTGGCTTAGGACGATCTGACCCCTTTTACAATAGTGGGACAACATCCCCCGAAAGCGCTGCATCTTTTCACAGATTAGTCACGATTCCATTCGTGAAGGATCTCGTCTGGATTATTCCATGATAATGGATATGATGAAGTAAATCCCAAACATAACAATCAAATAAAAAAAACCTGCGGCAGAATAATAAGCAAGTTGCCTGGAGAATTCAAGAAGCATTATAAATTATCCTCCTCTGAGAAACGCAACATGCATTACAGCCAAACATGAATGTTTATAGTGACCACCGTAAACAAACACGAATACTGGCCACTATAACCAGGTTGACTACTATATGGATAGGTTGCCACTAAGACATGGTTGACTGTACATTGTACTTAACTATATTTCGCTCACGTAATCCTTTTTCCTGGATAGAATGCATGCAGTATAAATTATATTTTGTATAATAGTCTATTTGGTATGACCTAGCCGGGGTTCGAACCCACGACCTCCCGTTCATGAGACGGACGCTATACCCACTAACCCATCAAAGCCATGCTCGACTTACACAATTTACGGGATAGATGGGACCAAAACAGAATTATTTTTCTGGTGACTTAAGCATTACAGATGTGCGGTTAAGACATCATGATAAATTATCATGGTAATGTGTATTTTTCTATGAAATTATTGAAATACATCTCCAACCGGACTTGCATAGGACCTTTTCAACACAACTCCAAAATCAATACGTATATATAAAGATGATCTAGGTGTCTCGGAAATATATATACACAATTCAGGGTTTTGGGTGTCAAACCCCCATGATTTTTGGCGCCTTTACACGTTTTATTTATCATGTTATCGGAGACAAAACAACTTCTGCGTAAAACAACGCGAAAGAATATCTAATTTAATTAGGACATATGCATTATGAATGAGTAATTTGAGCAAGGTTGTAATCTGGTCAATGTGTGGTATTGCGGTATGTAATTATATTGTTGTCCAATTATTTAGTGTTACCCCATTCTCCGCAGAATCGAGGTGACACCGTGTAATTAAATTGCATGACCGCAAAGCATATTAAACTACTGAGCTCTAAAAGGCGGGAAAACCCCGTCAGTATGAAATACTAAGACAATATTCGTTATCAGCACGATATATCACACTTGTCATGATGAATGCTGCCTTCAATCAATGGGGCCATAATCATGATGATTGAAAACAATATTCAACCCGCAAAAAACGCGTAAGATTATCTATGTAATGATTTGATAATTCCATTATATCGACTATTGGTCTTTTTCTATTAAAAATATTAATTGATTGAACGTACGTCGAGCGAACATAAATTCAATTTTGGCGATTGGCAGAGGTGTTCTTGGCCGAGAAGTTCCCCACATTTTGAAATGTCGAGAGGATGTCTCGCGACGTAATTGAATTGTATTACCTCATACCGAATTATAAGCTTGTACAAAAAGGCGGGAAATATTATACAGGTGTAACGATGTCAACATGACCTATCATAATTTATCGTTAATGATTATGTTTGCATTAAAACGGAAAATAGAAATACAATGATAACGCATTCATAATTTTAACTATCCTTCTGTTTTGGGTCAAATAGCGCATAATCATTTAAACTTTTCTGTTTTTGTCAAATGTTTTTTTTTATTTTTATATAATAGACATGTAATAGATGACTTTCGAAAACGGACATTTAACATGTTTAATGACAATGTTTCCAAATAAAATAACAGTCATAACATGTTTTTTAGATCACCTTAGGCCTATATACCTATCTGTTTAATAATAGCAGTCAATAATATTGTACATTATGACATTTTCCAGATGCAAGTTATAGGGTTGGAGGTGAAAAGGTGAAGACAAAATTTAATAAAAAATGAAAAAAAAAATTATAAAATGAAATGTCAAACTAAACAATAAGCCCCCTTATCAAGAACGCAGTCCACTAAAGAAATGTATTACTCACCCGGTGCAGAAAATAGAACCTTAATTGCAACTTTACCCTATTTCGGACCATTTGGGGAGATTTGGCTCAAAATTAATTTGTGTCGGTTCGTTTACACCTATATTTTCGCATCGAAATCCCTTTCCGATATACTCTTTCAAATTACATTTTTATGAGATATTTTGTGAAACATGGTCAATCTAGTAATTTGAGAGATCCACATTCTCCAAGCCATGCTTTTTAGTGGATCCCGCCATTTTCAATTGCCAATTGAAATATAAAATATACAGCAAAACTAATCATCTCCTTGATTTCGATTATATGACATGAATATCGTTTATTGTATTTTAATTCAGTAATAATATAAATTATATTTTTGTTACGCAATGAAAAATAATAATACAATTGTATATTTTGTAAACAAATTGTTTGTGATTCTTTCATTGTATACACATTATTTTTCTTGGTGAAAATGAAAATAAATGAAAATTGAAACTTGAATCTAGTAAAAAAAAAAAAGTACGTGACTCCCTATTTTATTTTTCTCGGTACTATACTATAGCCATGATATAATCACGTTAAAAGTGGATGTTTTCCCCAATGAAAGATAGTGACTAATGTAGCAGTCACACCGCCAAACCGAATCCAAACCGACACGAGACCGAATAATTCGGGGACGTTTCGGGGACGTTCGGGGTGCTAGCGGTTTGGTGTCGGAGTGGTATCGGAATTGTCGGTCTCTTTTGTTGTGACTGCTAACCCCAGTTCGGGCTCTAACTTGTCGGTGCCCGATAAATTGGAAGTTCGCTCTGGTTTTGGTTTGGATTCGGTTTGGTGGTGTGACTGCTACATTAGTAACATATTTCTTCAAATGAACATACATTATTTCGTAGACCTGAATTAATTGAATTATTATTTGTTTTTTTGGCAAATACCGCCGTATGATAGTAAGCATGATAATTGCCTTGTAATATGAGATAAGAGATATCATTAATACAATGTAATTTATATTATACTTGTTGTAATACTTAATAAAGGGGACCACCAGGCAAAGAACCAACAAATAACTATATGTTTTTGGTAACGTTATGTGGTATTAAAGGGATAGTTGAGTTATCGTAAAGAGAGTACAGTGTTGGTCAAACTGAATTTTGGTACCCAAACCTGCGCAATTTCATTACAAACTAATAGTTATAACTCCACCATGCTCGAAGGAATGAAACATTACAAATGACTAAGTAAAAACCTGTTATAATTCAAAAAGTGCCGTTAAAACTCAAGAGGGCGCTCTCTAAAAACTCATTAGTTTCAACCATTTAAAATAAAATATTGTGAATGTGATGTTTTGTTGAAATAGCGATTAGATAGAGAGATATCAACCCCTATTTAAAAACCTCTTTGTAAATTTTTGAAAAGAGGGACGCATTAAAAAAAAAAATCATTATCGGCTGGTTCAAAATTATCGAATAATAATTGTGGGGCCCCAAAATTATTACAAATGGTTATGTTTATGGATATTTCAGCCATTTCTGAACCGATTTTGATCAAATAAAGTTTATTCTGTCATTAAAATTGTATGCTCTTTCAAATTTGCCACTCAGTTTTTCATTATCTCACAAAAAATAATTTCGTGAAACGCCCTCTATACCAAAACTCAACTATCCCTTTAAATAGATGCTCAACACTTTGCAAAGGGTTGTGTAATTCATAAACAGTACAATTAATTACCCTTGGTTCCATAATATGCGCCCAACGTCTGAGAGTGCGCCAATTCTATCCCGGACGATTTGTTGGCCCTGGACAAAGGTAGTCTTCGTATATGCATACCAATGAACGCATGCTTTAGAATGGTGACGCGTTTTCCAATTACATGTACATTATATCATTTTTTTCTGGAAACATATTTGTCTGAACTTGTTGGTGGAATGGAATACTAAAGATGTTACCTTTCATTTATAAGCATATTATTTATGGGTGGTGGTACCCTTTAACCAAATGTAATGTTTAATTGAATTCCCATATAAGATCATGCAAAATGATATGCATGCAATAGGTGTAGCTTTAAAGCAATTCTCAATTAGGAATATGGGGTGAAAGAATGATATTGTATAACTTCGATATTAAAATATGCATTTTCTTTGTTTCATTTTAGATATACTGCACCGAAATCATCCCGGAGCGATCTGAATGTGGACAATAACCCTGTGCCAAAAGAATATACCCGTTTCTATGGCAACCGCATGATTATCATCGACACTTCGAGCAAGATGTAACACAATGCATGAGAGTCTATTATGATTATAACGTCATCGTTTCTTTTAATCATTGTTTTTTTTTCCAAATGCCCGTCCCTCCAAATCAATAATTACCGTTGAAGTTATCTCTTGTCTTTACAAAAGATTCAAAGAGCATGTATATTATATACCTCCGACGTGTTTCATACAAAGCGCACCAGATACGCATCCAACCGAACTTCTTCCTTATTCATGATTTCATTTTCATATCATTTTCATTTAATTTCATATCATTTCGTTTCGTTTCATTTTCATATCATTTTCATTTAATTTCATCTCATTTCGTTTCGTTTCATTTCATTTCATTTCATTTCATTTCATTTCATTTCATTTCACTTCATTTCATTTCATTTCATTTCATTTCATTTCATTCATTTCAGTTCATTTCATCTTATTTCATTTAATTTCATTTAATTTAATTTCATTTAATTTAATTTAATTTCATTTCGTTTCATTTCATTTCATTTCATTTCATTTCATTTCATCTCATGTCATGTCATGTCATTACATTTCATTTCATTTCATCTCATGTCATGTCATGTCATTTCATTTTGTTCCGTTTCGTTTCGATTCGTTTCGTTTCTTTTTGTTTCTTTTCATTTCGTTTCATTTCATTTCATTTCATTTCATTTCATTTCATCTCATGTCATGTCATGTCATTTCATTTCATTTCATTTCATCTCATGTCATGTCATGTCATTTCATTTCATTTCATTTCATCTCATGTCATGTCATGTCATTTCATTTTGTTCCGTTTCGATTCGTTTCGTTTCTTTTTGTTTCTTTTTGTTTCGTTTCATTTCATTTATTTGATTTGATTTGATTTGATTTTATTTTATGTTAATTTATTTTATTTTATTTTATTTTATTTTATTTTATTTCATATCATTTGTTTCGTTTCGTTTTGTTTCGTTTCGTTTCGTTTCGTTTCGTTTCGTTGCATTTCTTTTCATTTCGTTTAATTCATCAATTTCATTTCATTTCATTTCATTTCATTTCATTCACCATTTCATTTTATGTCATATTTTTCGTTTCGTTTCGTTTCATTTCATTTAAATTCATTCATTGTCATTTATAAAAAAAATACAAATACAAAAACACATCAATATGAGACAGACGTTCACATGCAGACAGTTACCTGATAATATGTCATTTATGGACGGATGGTCGCTATAGGCAGGCGTGACTGTGTTATTGTGTAATCGTTTACGCGTTGGTTATTCAGTCAAATCTGTGTTAGCGGCCACCTGTCTATAGCAGCCTGCATGATCCCCTGCAGAGAAACAGAA
Organism: Echinarachnius parma; assembly: GCA_037951105.1. NCBI lineage: Eukaryota > Metazoa > Echinodermata > Echinoidea > Clypeasteroida > Echinarachniidae > Echinarachnius > Echinarachnius parma. The sequence goes on along the minus strand of JBAMJV010012345.1, from coordinate 10,729 downwards.
TGTTACGGGGCCTGTCTATAGAGGTAACTTGTCTACAGTTGCCACCCTTTCTGGTTACCATATAATGGTCACTATACACAGGTTTGACTGTATAACAGCCGTTGCCATGGCTTCCAGGCACTCTCCCAAATCAGTGTTACCCTTTTTTAACAGTGCTCCATTCATTATATTCGCGACAAATCTAACAAAGGAACACACGATGCGATATATGAACCGTATGTTGATACATAATTAATAGTCCGCGCATTACTAGTGATGCAATATTCATGAGCGCCCATTTTTTGGCGGCTCTTGGTGTGAAATAAATACACAATTGATTTCTGTGGAGCATTTTGTCAGTTATAATTGAAATTAAGACTGATTGTGCGATGGGAAATACCTTTATGAACAGTGTTATTTTATTGCATCTTCAACAACCGTTTTGGCGTATCCGGCTGTGCTTTCAGGAACAAGTGAATTTCTATATTGAAGAACACGCTTGTATGAAACATACAAAATATCGTACAAACACATAATAAATACAAATGCAAAGAATCGTCATACATGTATAATGGCAAAATCTCAATGATATAGCGATAAGGGATCTTGTAACTTTGTTGACATGACAAAAACTGGCAAATTGTTCAAACAAGTGGTAATATATTTCTGTGAAAAGATGTGCCCGCTGAGTGTTGTGAGTAAATTCTAGTTTAAATGAATGTCATATGACCGAGTAATAAGCAAAAATGCAAAGTGATATTCGCGTACTCATTGTACCGACTTTGTACATATTTATAATTATCCACTGGATAATATTACATCTAAACACTCCCTAATTATACATATCTTTATAACGGAAGTTAAATTTGGTAATACGAATACAATGAGTAAGGTGAGAATCGCTAGAGTTCCAAATATAAGTTTTGAGGATTTGACAATGTTACTAGATCCCTTTATACAAAAGGGACAGCGATCCAGCATCTACATAGCGACTGCACTGACTATGATAGAGACTGCATTGACTATGTCAATGTATATATAATCAGTTTTACTGCTGGATACTTTTACAACGGTTTATTGCAACATGTCACATATTTATTGTCGATTATGTTTATTGTCTTATCATAAATAATAAACCTCCGAGCGAAAGCTGATGACATTAATGTTGCTAGCGCGATCACATGGAACATTCCGCGTCAGGAACGGTTTGTCGGTTTGTTTATCATTATTGGATATTAAAGGGGTAGTACAGTTTTGGTAAGGCTGAACTTTAGTAACCAAAACCTGCAAAATAACATTACAAACTAATAGTTATAACTCCACCATGTTCGAAAGGTATATAAAATTACAAACGACTAAGTAAAAAGCCTTTTATCATTCAAAAAGAGCCAGTAAAACAAAAGAGGGCGATCTCTAAAAAAAGCATTGGTTTCAACCATTTTTCATACAAAATTATGTGATGTTTTGTTGAAATAATAACAAAATAGAGAGATCATCAACAACTGTTTAAAAACTCTTTTGAACATTTTAAAAACGACTATTAAGCATCGTTTTTATTTTGTAAAAAGTCATCGAATACCGATCTGATATATTTATTGATATTTCAGCTGTTTCTGAACCGATTTTTTATCAAATAAAGTTTATTCTGTCATTAAAATTGTATGCTCTTTCAAATTTTACACTCAGCTTTTCATTATCTCACACACAAAACAAATATTTCGTGCAGCGCCCTCTATACCAAAACTGAACTATCCCTTTAAAGTCTGGTGTATTATAGACGACGCTTCGACAATAATGTATTTGTTATTTGCTTTTGTTATCCTACTGGCTTACTAATTTATAATGCATGTTATGCGTGTATCTATACAACAAATTACAGAAGCCCGTAACTATATTATCGGGGCGCAAATAGCGATTGAGATATTACATTTCAGTCCCATCTGTGTTGTATTAATTACCCATAGCCCCATCTCTTCATTATCATTCCGCACCTGAACCCTCTATACATTATGTTATTTGAGATGCAGTATATGTATAGTTCCAATGTAATAATTACATTCATAATGATCATGATTATGGACGAAATGTCCGCTTTTTTAAGGCTTCCCCATTTCTTTTCCTTTTTCGATATATTTAACGTACACATTCTTATGACTTTGACGTTAAAGTACGTTTGATAATAAATGTTCACCGCTGCTCTGTCCGCTTTCCAACCAAATACGATGTGCAATGTAGTGATCATCGTCATTAACATCATCACCATTGACCATCATTAACCATCATAACTATCACCATCATCAGCATCATCATCATCATCATCACCAACATTATCATCATCATCATCATCATCATCATCATCATCATAATCATTATTACCATCATCCTCACCATCAGCAACATCACCATCATCATCATCATCATCACCATCATCAAGCGGCTAATCTTACAAATGTAAGTTATCTTTCCTAGATATGAACATCTCATACTAAAACAAATAATATGAAAAAGAAGGATGCAAAAGGAGAAAGGAGAAGAAAAAGAAGAAGAAGAAGAAGAAGAAGAAGAAGAAGAAGAAGAAGAAGAAGAAGAAGAAGAAGAAGAAGAAGAAGAAGAAGAAGAAGAAGAAGAAGAAGAAGAAGAAGAAGAAGAAGAAGAAGAAGAAGAAGAAGAAGAAGAAGAAGAAGAAGAAGAAGAAGAAGAAGAAGAAGAAGAAGAAGAAGAAGAAGAAGAAGAAGAAGAAAGAGAAGAAGAAGAAGAAGAAGAAGAAAGAAGAAGAAGAAGAAGAAGAAAGAGAAGGAGGAGAAGAGAGGAAGTATGCATGAATGGTAGAATGATGATAAGACAAATTAAGGAAATTAAAGAGATGTCTTAATAGCTTGTGTTTTGTTTTGTTGTCAAGATCATAAGGTTAAAATCATACGTCCGTCATATTGTCGTGGTGTCCTCATCTTCGCTCTTTTAAAACCCAGAAATGTGGGAAAATAATTTCATTTTTACTTGTATGATGGATTGGGCGAGACAATACATAGTGAGAAAAAACCTTTTAAAAGTTGGTCGCGCAGCTCACGTTGCGTTCAGCAACCGTCTAATAGAATTACATACATCGTGGCTCAATGGCTTTGGCGCGAAAAGGGACACCCGATCTTTGCGCGAGGATATTTGTCTAATTCTCGCTTCTGAAGTGTGACTCTGAGTGAGGATTCTTTTGTTCACACCACTTAATCCAGTCTCTGCATTTTGTCCTTACCTTGAAGGGCGAAACAAAAAATTATATAGAGAGAGATGTTTGCAAGGCAGCGCAGGTTAGCTGTGTATAATGTATACATGCGTGCCCTTTCAGCATCATTTTTTTAAAATTTATTTTGTTTTGTTGCCTGTGATTAAACATGCGTGCATTTTCGCTTCATATTATTTCACTTGTTTTTGTTTGTAATCTGCCGGTCGATTTCCGTTCGGAACGCGTTTAACTATACGCATGTCCGTTCTGTTTATGACGTGAAGCAACTTTCCCGCCTAAAGAATTTGGGAAAGACGTTGCTGAGACTTAAAGGGATCTAGGAACTTTGTTGACATGTGCAAATGTGATGAACGGTAGATAAAAATGTGTATTTTTATCTGATATGCAAGTCCCACTAAGTAATGTTTGATCATGTTATAAATTATGGCCGAGTAATGAGCAAAAATACAAAATGATTTTCGCTAACTCAATGCACAGATTTTGTACACAGTTATAACTTTCCTGTGGACAATTAAAAATTCGAACACTTCAATCGTCAATATCTTTTTTAACGAAAGGGAAATTTGAAAAACTAAAAACTGTTCCATGCTTCTTTTGTTAATAAGAATACAACAAGCTATGAACAATGAAAGAACCTTATACACTTCTAAGTAAGTTTTGTGGATTTTGACATTGTTACTAAGCCCACCATTAAAGGGATATCATTGTCCATATCCTCAAAATCCAATTGGAACTCTAGTGGCCCCCCTCATACCTTGTATTTGTATTAACAATAGAAGCATGGGACAAGTTTCGGTTTTTCGAATTTCCCTTTCGTTAAACAGATATAATACGATTTAAGTGTTCAGATATTGAACTATCCACTGGATAGTCGTAACCGTGTACAAAGCCAGTGCAATTTGTTAGTGAAAATCACTTTGCATTTATGCACATAACACGGCCATATAACGTCCATTTAACTTTAAATGTTCGCACAATACCAAGTGGACGTATCAGATACCAACATTATACATTGTATCTGGGCAATTCCAAGGTAACAGCGTGACGGTCGGAGGGTGTTTCTCACGATGAAAGTCTAAATAACTCACAAAATAAAAATGTCCAGAACCAAATTTTGATATGCATCTGTTACCACTATCCTACCAATTATTTACAATAGGAAAGAAAATCAAAATTCCCACTAAATTATGAATTATGAATATCAATATGTGCGGTAACAGCGTGACGGCAAAAAGACATGGGTTTCTTACATGGTAAGAAACTAAGCAAACTCTGTGAACTACAGGAACATTTTGCAATTTTGTCACATTGATTCTTTGTACTAGACATCAAGCTAGAACATCCAAATAAAAATGTAGAAAAAATCCAATGTTCATAGTAAATATGATATCATAAACGTATCTGTGCACGGTAACAGCGTGACGGTAACAGCGTGACCTCTGAATTGTACATGTTATATATATGGGAGATATTGATGAGATGAATAATATTATATAATTTTGATGTAGTCATCCAGAATCTATACAGAACTAGATGAATGGGTAATATAACCCAGATGCTCTGAAATGATGGTTCGCATGACACAAATTTGCAGCCTAGCGCCCTCTATTGATAAAAAATGTTTTTGGACATAACTGAAATTCTTATCTTTTTCAGAATTTAGTTTGAGGAACCATCAAATATCAACACCAAAATACAAACTTAATTGCAACAATGAAATATTAGACCTTTGACATCTGACCTTTGACCTTATTTCTCAAATTAGCATACAAATGTTTAATTTTATGTCGCACAGTGCATATCTACAAGTGATTTGTTTCATGTAACATGATTTCAATGTCAGTAAGTTTTTGTGTTTGAATTGGTAATTATCCGAGTGACCTTTGACCTGTGCTCCAAACATTTTCATAGAATTTTCTTTTATCTACAGTACTCTTTCTAACATTAATTCTGGCGTTTGTTTGTGTGATAAAAAATAAACTACAATAATTTGACCTGTTGACCTTTGACCCCATGACCAAATTCTATAATCAGGTCATCTACTTCACTGAACGCATACCAGTATTAATTATCATGTCATCCTTCAAGGATTCTTGAAATATCTTGAGAATTATATATTTTTTGCATATTAATTAGCTGTGACCTTTGACCTTTGACCTCATGGCCCCAAAATGTATCAGATAATCCATACCTCTGAATACATGTCTTGTACAAAGTTTGAACAGAATCCATCTAACGATTCTTGAGATAAGTAGGTTGCGTCACGCTGTTACCCAAAAAGTAACAGCGTGACCAAATTGATATTGCTTAGATTAATTAGTGGTAAAAGATAATGCTGCTATTTAGCATCCATAATATAGCCCTATGGGTGAATGAAGAAGAAACAAAAAATAATTTCATTCTCATTCATATTTTTCCAGAAATATTAAAAATACCTGTGTTTAGGGTAACAGCGTGACATATAGATGACTATAAATGAAACAGTCACTGAAGCAGAACAAAGAGCGAAAATGCCGAAATAGATATTTATCTGATAAATTGAAGTAATGTTCTTACCAACACTGAAAGAAAATTTTATGAAAACCTATTTTTGCAGCTCTTTTAAGCTTAATATTTACAAGTATATTTTATGAATATAATTGAAAATTAATTTATGCTAATTAATTCCTATGAAATAATAGTTTACGCCCAAATTTTTTTTGAACAAAATGCATTTCTGAATAGTTTAATCTTTAAGCTTTAATTTGATACCAAATATGTTATGATTCGACAAATTTGAAAAATGGGTGCTTATGTCAATGTTTGCTTGGAATTGCCCATCTACCATTCATCACTTTTTGCACGTGCCAACAAAGTAATACTAGATCCTTAAAGCACTTTACAATGTCATGTAGTTTTGCGATCATTTCATGAATGATTTTCTCTCATAAACACCCATTACCATGCATGATGATGATGATAGTTTTTAACCATTTCTTGTATAAATATGTAATCAATTGAAAAAATGTTATATAATCGGCAATTTCTCCTCATCAAGCTTGGCGGGGACTCGGGGAGGGATGTGAATGCGGCAAGGTTTATAATAGCCATGCACGGTGTATTATATACTCTCTAAGCTGTTTTAAATTGCTTGCCGCCGGCTGTCCGCTAGTTTGCTAATATCATAGCTCGGGCAGCCAGTGACTGTATCAACCGCGGGATCGCGCCCGGTCCCTGGTTGGCCCATCATGCAGGCCATCACCCGTCAAAGTTACTCACTCCACCGCAAGTCATCCAAGTCGAACGCAACGACGCTAACCGCGCTGACATACTGCTCTTGCTATTATAAACCCACGATCACATAATTCTAATTATACATCACAAGCGATCCGCCATCGCCACGCGGTCGGTATCTAGCTACACGCCAAACAACAGCATACAAAACGAGTTGTGATCCTCCTGAATACTCCATATGAGTTTTAACTCCTAATTTCATACTGTTATCAAGTGGTATCAAATTCGTTATCTTAAGTTTTTGCTCATCGGTTAGGAGGAAAAACACGGAAAGGTTTCGTGAATACCAATAAAATAAACAATAAATAACTTTGTGAAAGATCATCGAAACATACCTCGACCGATTTCACTTGTGTTGTAAGCTGTTACCGGCATTCTCGAGCGATTTCAAGTATTTCAAGATTTCAAGTATTGATGACGTCAGAGTGAACAGATGTACTTATGACTCTCAAGGTAGAGGACTCCTAATTACAGGTAAGCGGCTGATTACGCAAGACCAACAATCCCACGTGATTTTGTTGTAGATGCTAAATCATCTATACATTTGTTTTAATTACTATGATTGTGTACCACATCAATTCAACGTGTTCTTTCGATGTTAAAGGGACTTAGTAACTTTGTCCAAATCCTCAAAATCCAATTGGAATCCTAGCGGTTCCCGCATACCTTATTGTATTCGTATTAACAATAAAAGCATGGGACAGGTTTCGGTTTTTCAAATTTCCCTTTCGTTAAAAAGATATTTACGATTGAAGTATTCAGATGTTAAATTATCCACTGGATCGTCAGAACCCTGTACAAAGTGAGTGCAATGAGTCAGTGAATATCACATTACTCGGCCATATAACGTCCATTTAACTTGAAACTTGACATATTAACTTGACATATCAGATAACAACAATATTCATGGTATCAACCACTCATCACTTTTTGCACATGTCAACGAAGTTACTAGATCCCTTTAATTGTTTTGTGCAACAATTATAACCATTATGAAATTCGCTCAGTTCTCGTTTATTACCAATTTTCTAAATTTAGGCCTTTATTGTATACAATCATCATAATCTAGCTAATAACATCGGTTATTAATATATGAATTTGCCTCCGATCGTTAATCAGTTTTGCATTACAATCAAGTTTATGTCGTTAAACATGTTACAATGGTATGAATATATATTTTGTATCAGGTTCAATCGCAATTATTTCGAAATTGAAAAAAAAAATGCTGTTATCGTATATTTTCTCCAAAACCCTATTTGTATCACATTTTAATGTCTTTACCTTATGACATTAAATTACGTTTTATTAAAAACACGGACTGCATGGCAATAAATTAAAAGTATATGATACTTCCGGAATCATTTGTTATATGCCTACAACATTATAATAAACTCGATATAATTATGTGTTACATCATAATTTTGGTGAGCGCGCCGTATTTCTCAGAATGCCTATTCATTTAATTATATTTGCATTATACTTGATGACTGTAATCACGCGTAATTGTGATTCCTGGGCGATAATTATCATAGTTTAGAAGGATTTAGTAGAATTGAACAATATTAAATTGTCATATAAGCCCAAATAATATATACTATAAAATTGTATCGCGTGCTGAACGTGTACTTTTAAACACATTTTTTTTGTGGTCGACGCTGATGAAGATAATCACATAAATCATTACAAGGCCGTGTACATATAACTCGAGCGGATGATCATTCGATAATGACACTGTGAACACCACTTTATTTAGTTAGCTAGATCATTTCCAATAAACGTTAAAGTGATCCATGTAAAGTGTCTAACTCCACGAAAATTACTTGAAGCTTCCTCGTTTCTCTTCTGCCGTGTTGTTTAGCTTATGGTAAGAGAAGAATAAAATAGGGTTAGATTTTTTCAAATGTCCATTCAGTATGAAGATAATTATCATTGAAAATCATCATCTGAAATTGCCGTAGTTGAACACGCCCGGTCGCGGCCGGCGGCGCGCCACTTGATCACGGACTCTGGCCTGTGGAGTAGCCGAAACCTTCGGTAGCGCAACCGTTACGAGTCGATGTACCCGACTGCATTGAGCCGAGCACGCACAAATTCTGTACCGTCTGTATACACGGGTGCGGATATCGTCAAACGGACGATTATTACTGCGACAAATCTACGGCAGGCCATCAGTATTTGGTGATACAATATGAACTCAATATTCGTTTTTTCCACCAGATAAACAGTAGTCGTTTTCTTTTAAACTTTCACAAATCTTTCAATTGTATTTTACAATGATATTGATATAGGATTGAAGTCTCAAATGTAATTTTGTGCAATATCTGACATTTTACATGGATCACTTTAAAGGGATAGTTGAGTATTGGTCAAACTTAACTTTAGTAACCAAAACCTGCACGATTACGGTACAAACTAATAGTTATAACTTCACCATGCTCAAAAAGTATACACAATTACAAACGACAAAGTAAAACCCCTGTTATCATTCAAAAAGAGCCGTTGCAACACGAAGTGTCAAATTAACTCTAGAGAATGCCAGAGCGAAGCACTAGCGTTCTAGGTCCTAATACGGGACTGTAGTGCAGTGCGCGGTAATACCGTATAATAGTACGTGTAGTATGTATTGCAAAGCCAGTATAGTATGTGTAGTATGTATTGCAAAGACCCGTTCGTTTGCCTTTCGTTCGCGCTAATACACGGAGAGATGTCCATGAGGCGCATGTATATCACTGATTTTTTGCAGAATGGAGGGAAAAATCATAATCTTAATCCACCCGATAGTTGGATCACATATTGGAGAGTGAATTGCTGGTAAGTACCGTATCATATGTATAGTTTTAAGCACAATTAGCGTGCACAAACATATTTAGTTTCAGTTTTCTTTATGGAGGACCAAGATCGCTAGCGACTCGCGTTAGCGTTCTCTAAAAAGTGATACCCGGGCGTCAACCACTTTTATATAATATTTTGAAAGCAAATTTCACAACAATTAGAGCATTTCAATGGGAATTATTATTATTTCCCATGTTTTTTTCGATGATCTTTCATATGGAATAGAAATCAGCCAAATCCGTTACAATTTTTGTTTGGGGGGCACTTTGGAAATTACCAAAACTCACCTTTGCCTTTAACATACTAGTAATTTACTACTATAGAGATAGAAATGCAAAATGGCGATTCATTTTACACGACATGGCAGCGTTGTAATATTAAATTGAAATGTTTGTTTGTCTTTAATTGAATCGAGCCTTGGGCCCCCGTTTCATGAAAGGGTCTTACCTCCGTACGTACACAACCTTGGTATAACTTTCACAATTACGGCAACGCCGTGGTGTATGAAAGCGCCTTTGTCCTTTTTGATCGGTCACAGTCACGTGACAGTTAAGACGGTCTTAGCTAAAGACCCTTTCACGAAACGGGCCCCTGAATGGTATTTAGTTTGAACCTATTTTGTTGACCGTAATTCACCAAAAAAAAAAAACACTTCCATGTTTCCCACTAAGAAATAAGGGTACAGTTATCGGTGGGCAACCTCTACCAACTCTACCGGAAAGAAAACAGTGTACCACAGTTTGAACACACTGTGGCACACTATGTTTCATTTGAGCGTTTTAACAGCATGAACACTCATCACATGCACTATGAACCGATGTGACCACTCTGTGAACACTACTGTGACCACTCTGTGAACACACTGTAAGCTTACTGTTACCACAGTGTGAAATTGCTTGCCTTCACAGTGTGTATACTAGTTTGCTCACACTGTGTATCACAACAATTCCACAGTGTGTTCACAGTGTGTTCATAGTGTAATGATGGTTGACACTTTTAAAACGCTCTAATATAACATAGTCTACACAGTGTGTTCACACTGTGGTCCACACTGTGAAACACAGTGTGTTCACACTGCGTTAACACTGCAGCACATTGTATTCACACTGTGGCACACTGTGTTCTTTTCGGTAGGGAAGTACCACGTTTTCCTCCAGCAGTCCAGTAGCTTTTTTTTCTGTTTACAGTTATTACCCAGGGGGCAAAAGGGGGTTTTCAGCTTTTGCCTGTTGTAAAAGGTTGGTCACCAGAAATGGCTTCTATAGGACCCTCTAGGATCACAACCTAGGTGGACAACCTCGCGAACTAGCTACTGGAAGTCCACAGGATGGGTTTTTAAGATATTCACCCCTTATGCAGCTTAATAGTGCGTTTCAGCCTTATAGGGGTCATGAATGGTTACCCAGT
>JBAMJV010012344.1:25000-35142 GCA_037951105.1 Echinarachnius parma | reverse complement strand
CTCCGACGGTCGGGACTTTTTGATATTTTGGGACTTATTGAAAACGGGTTATTTTAGAGCGTTTTACAAGACAAGGACAGTGAGCATGTATACACTTCACGAAAATGTGTATAAATCTATTATACAGCATTTGTAGGTTAGTACCTGGGTAAACCCAAAATAGCAAGATGGGTGATCTGTATTATTTTGTATACAGTTTACCAGAATAACCACAATATGTAGGGGGAATATGTATTGCTCGCGGGCCCTCGATATTCCGTTGAGAGAATCTAAGTGATATTTTGATAACGCCCTCTGATGTTATATTCTGTACATGTTTTTCGGCTCAAAGTTCATATGGGTACACATTGCGCGCGGAATACGAGCACATGGCCTCTTCTGGTATACTAACTGTATGCGCTAGCTAGCTAGGCATGAAATGTACAGTGCATAAATTCGGGACGTTCCTCTGCCAGCAAATGTCAGAAAATGTCAGGCAAACGTCTACGATGTGTTTGTGAAGTTGCCAAGGCTGTGGTGACGACACCCATTGGTCAAGTGAGTGTGACAGGCTGTGACATTGGTGTACACAAGATCAGCCTCACTGCGGCAAACGAGACACTACCCCCTCAAAATGAAAAGTGAGTATGTTTATTATACTGTAAGTAAGTTGGTCGAATTGGTCGAATTCATTGTCAGAGGCAAAGTTAGAAATAGTCCATGGGGGGGGGGGGGGTCACTGACACTGGTTTATAGTCATGCGAGCAGGGTGTGTGTGTGACTGTGTGTGTGTGTGTATGGGGGGGGGGGGGGGGGTTGACTGAGACCACTGGTTTAGTCGTTCTAGTGCCGAGGTTCAATTATGGGGAATATGGGGGGGGGGGGGCAAAATTTTGTTTGCCCCCAATATTTTCTTCGGGGGAAAAACAGCCCCCTCAGGATTTGTATCTCTGTTGCGTGTTACATGGCAAATAGTAGCGAAGTGTGGGTAGAGTGGTAGGGGAGGGGGTGCGTGGGGACACAATCATAATGTATTTCTCAATTTAATTTTTTCACCATTTATAGGCTAAGTTACATATTTGCCAACAGTTTAACAATTCAGCTTATCCCATTTTCTCCATGTATCCTTGATCTTGTATACAATTTGATGAAGGCATTTTGAAATATGCGAGGAACCAATAAGCTGGAAGACGTCTGTGAGGCTGTGCTGTGATTGGCTGGAGAAGTACTTCACTGATGTCCAATCTATAATAGACTTGCCTCTCCCGCCACTTCATGTGACAGAATTCAAACAAGGTAAAATGAAACAGTAGGGCAGCCAGAGGGGACCCATAGGCAACCCATAGGGATGGTTCCCCCAAAAAGAGCAGGGGGGGGGGGGGGGGTTGCTATTAGTCACTATGGTTTAAAGGGGTAGTACAGTTTTGGTAAGGCTGAACTTTAGTAACCAAACCTGGACAGTAACATTATAAACTAATAGTTATAACTCCACCATGCTCCAAAGGTATACAAAATTACAAACGACTTAGTAAAAAGCCCGTTATCATTAAAAAAGAGCCATTAAAACACAAGAGGGCGCTTTCTAAAAAGGCATTGGTTTCAATTTTCAACCATTTTTCATACAAAAGTATGCATGTGATGTTGTATTGAAATAATGATTAAATAGAGAGATCATCAACAACTATTTAAAAAACGCTTTTGAAATTTTTGAAAAGTGCAAGCATTTAAAAAAAAATTTGAAAAAAATCATCTAATTATTTGGGCCCCAAGTAATTATAAGATCAGATATATTTATTGATATTTCAGCCGTTTCTGGGTCGATTTTGACCAAATAAAGTTTATTCTGCCATTAAAATTGCATGTTTCAGAATCCTTTTCATACAGGATTTGGCAGAAACTGGCATCGGATGTTCATCCGGGGGAGACAGTGACGTACGGAGAGCTTGCTGCCATGCTGGGCAATCCCAAGGGAGCGCGGGCTGTGGGTGGGGCGATGAGACTGAACCCTACACCCCTGGTGGTGCCGTGCCACCGGGTGACGGCGAGTGGAGGCAAGATTGGAGGCTTCATGTCGGGGAAGGGGATCCCTGTCAAACAGTGGCTGCTCCAACACGAGGGAGTTAGTCTTTAAACCATTCAAAGTACATGTATTTTGTACCTGTAGTGGAAACTCTGATACAACTCTTACTTGTCAGTAGATGTATTATACCTCCGATTGCCAAATGAAGTTGAAAGAGCCCACTTGATCCAATCCTTTTACCCTTTGCCTACAAGAAGTGCAGTTCCAATAGAGTTTCCCACAGCTAAGTTTCAGTTTTACCCTCATATGTTTCAATTTGCAATTTGCAATTTGCCTAGGTCAAAACTTTTTTCTGTAGTTCAAACAGTTTGGATTTAGTCAAGGCTGACTGTATATCCATCTTATGGTCACTGTGATTTTAGTTTGGTAGTCACCTAAACTTTAAAATTACAGTCCCATCTGTCTATTGCAGCCCATCTGCCTGTAGTGGTCACCAAATGAGTTCCCCTGATAGAGGTCATAGGTCTGCAGTGGCCACATTTCTTGTTTCTCTTTATAGTTTGTTATTTCAAAAAGGTCAGTAGGAAATGCATGTAATAAGCTGTGCGTTTGATAATGATAATAATTATATAATATAATCCCATCCACATTAAAGTTACATTGCACAGTATGTATGATTCTGTTTCCCCACATGTGTTTAAAAAGTAAATGTATGTAAATAAAGATTAAGAATCTGAAGTTTCTTTTGATATCATGTACAGTAGATTATTAAACTCAAGAAAAAGGTAATATGTAAAATGTACATGTACTTTTTATTGTCGTTTGTTTTGTATTTTTCATTATGTTCTTTTTATATTAAAATAAATAAATACATTTTTATACACAATCAAATGCATTTGTTTTACTTTATTGTGTCATGGTTCTCTTCTGTATCATTCTCAATCATATATTTTTCAGTCAAGGGATAGTTCGGTTTTGATTTAGAGGATGCTTCAAAAAATAATTGTTTTTATGAGATTATCAAAAACAAAGTGTAAAATCTGAAAGAGCACACAATTTTGATGACAGAATCAACTTTCTTTGATCCAAAACGGTTCACAAACAGCTAAAATATCCATAAATATATTTACTCAGAATAAATGTTGGGGACTAACTTTTATTCAATAATTAAAGAAAATATTTACAAAAACTACACATTTTTGAAAATACACCAAAATTGTTTTTGATGATCTCTCTATTGAATAATTATTTTAACCAAACATTGATTATTTAAAAGACTGTTGAAACTTGAGGTGTCTAGTGTCTCTTGTGAGTTTTAGTTACTTAAATTGTGTTTGACCAAACTGGACTATCCCTTTAATAAGGTGAATAGAATACATTGTTGGATGTGAAAGAGAGAGGTGCCAAGTCATTTTTTGAACTTCAGAGATAATTTTTACAGTTTGAGAGCTGGTATAGACCAAATTTAGCTCTGTTTTATTTTGAAAAATATTCCCAAAATTAGAAATACATTCTGAGAATTAAAGATCAGATAGAGAAGGCTCAAACCTGCAAGATGGTATAGTCTATAGAGAACTGAAATTAGCCAAAAATCCACTTGACGGCCTTCTCACTCTCACCCGACGACATGAAAATCTATATAAAACTTATAAATAACTATCGATTTTTGAAACTACACAATGACATGGTCATGATGCATATCAGCTAAATGATACAAACGGCTTAAGATGCTTTGTACACACTCTTGGAGACTTGGACATGAAGTTACTTTGTGTAAATCAACTCCAGATGCATTACTTCTCTTTTTAATGTGTTACGGACACTAGCTCCTAAAGTAAGGATTTTTCATTGCAGAAAGGCCTTCAGTGTAAGTGTGTTTCTTTCATTGGCATAGCGTAGTGAATGAAATACAATTGGACAAGAATCAACATTCCTGTCGGTAAAGGATGGGGTCCTTTATAATAAGGAGCATAAAGTATGTTGGTGCCCATGGAACTGCACATGTGATGATCTCAAACTCGCAATCATCTTGTCAATTTAGGCAAAATTACCCGGAAGTAAAAAAAAGCCTAATTAGCTAACCCTGCGCATGTAAACCGAGGCTTCATCTAGAATGTACAGTGAAACCTCATTATAACGAGCATGTTTGGTCCATTGTATTAACCTCATTTTATCAGATATATTGTTGTATCAGGGCTTAAAACCAACAAAATACATAGAACCTGGACCTGTGAAATTAACTTGCTATATCAGGTACCTCATAATAGCTATTAGCTTGTTATAAAGAGGTTCCACTGTATAGGGAGAGATGAGCCATATTAGAAGTTAATGTCCAAGTCATTTTGTTCAGAATGGATATTCAAAGCGGATGGCTATTTAAAGCAAATAGTTTCCAGCTAAGGACATACACTTCAGACATAGCAGTTCAGAACTTGTACATCTCAAACATGCACCTGAACCATTTTCAATTGAAGATACTGTTAATACTTCTCGCGTCTGATCAGTTCCTGGACTAGTGCAAAATAACATCCTTCGAAACAGTTTTTCTGATGTCTGAACTAGATCTTGTGTTCACGACTAGAGCCCAAATTGATAAGTTTTGCCTTAGCACAGTGTTGCTCTGTTTTATTGTGTCTGTCAAGACAAGGAAACGTCACAGGGAACAGTCCTTTGACTTGGGTGCATCACTGTTGCTCCACTGACTTCATATCCCTGTTCTCATCTGTCCCGCTGTCCACCAGTTCCTGGTCTCGTGCCTCCAGCGTCCTCTTCCTGAAGTCCTCCCAGGCAGTGTCCTCTGGTAGCAAAGGCTCTCCGCTCTTCTTGATCAGGAAGTTGTAGTTCCTGGGATTGTTTAGAGCCTCCTCGATGGCAGCATCCATGGTCTCTGCGGTGATGAAGCTCTTGCTTGCTTCCTGTTCACAAGAATAATGACACAAATTGATTGAAGTAGCAGGTTTATAAATTCTGCACGAAAAGAACAAAGGAAACAAAGAAACTCTTCTTGATCAGGAAGTTGTAGTTCCTGGGATTGTTTAGAGCCTCCTCGATGGCAGCATCCATGGTCTCTGCGGTGATGAAGCTCTTGCTTGCTTCCTGTTCACAAGAATAATGACACAAATTTATTGATGTAGCAGGTTTATAAATTCTGCACGAAAAGAACAAAGGAAACAAAGAAACTCTTCTTGATCAGGAAGTTGTAGTACATGGGATTGTTTAGAGCCTCCTCGATTGCAGCATCCATGGTCTCTGCGGTGCTTCCTGTTAACAAGAAAAATAATGCAATTACATTTTACATCTGCACCTAAACAATATATGAAACAAAGATAGTAAGAGGGTCTATTCTCAAAATGTGTCGAAGCTTCCTTGACAGCTCTTGGCTGCCAAGAATCAAAATAAGCCCCAAACCCACATTTGAGATGATGTACATTTTTAAAAATCTGGACCATAGTTTGGGATATCCTGTATCCTGAAATTGTATCATCCTACTAGTCAATGAAATAATACATGTATAGGACAAAAATTGTTATTAAGCCAAACGGGATAGTTTGTTAGTATTGTATTACATGCGCATCCTGATTTCTCGAGGTCAGGTTTGTCACAACACAACGGTTGACTTGGCATCAATACCCCCAGGGCTCGACACTCATACTGGCCCGGGCCAGTGAAATTGCACTTCGGGCCAGCAAAAATGTATAAAAGTCATATTTTGGTGGCCCAATTGGGCAAGCCGATTTTCAACCCGACAATGACAACATTTGAAAAATATTTTTTCTTCCATGTCATGCTTCATATTTATAACCACAGGTTTGATCAGGAAAGAGTGATATTTTGAATATAGTAAAAAGTTTACTCATGAAATACAATTTTCGGGCCAGTAAATGTTTCTATCAGGCCACCAGATAAAGGGAAGAAATTATTTCACTGACCCGACAAAAAAGGTATGTGTGGAGCCATGAATACGCCTATGGTAGTGCCTGAAGGGCTTCCTTGATTTGATGTGCATTCTGGGGGGTGTTTTACAAAGATCCTAAGTTGAACTTAACTCTAAGTTTGACTTACAAATTATGGTAAGCCATTTGTAGCCTTGGAATGAAATATATATTCAAAAGCAAAAATGCAAGTAATAGACTTTTCATGAAATCTCCTTGATAATAGAAAATATTAATGATTTGAATCAACATTGTATGCCTTTTAAAAGAATATTTACACAAAAATTCATAGAAACTAACCGCTTTCCATAATTGTTAAGTCCAACTTAGGATCTTTGTGAAACACCCCCTTCGGCTAGTTACTCGGGTTTGTGTGAAAAGGTAGGCATACATGTATGTTCTGGTTGGATCAAGATGCTAATAAAATAGGAAGTGTTTGGGAAATATAGAACAACAATTTGTATTCTATGAACCAGGGCTCGACACTAGCACTTGCCCAATTGCCCGGGTCAAGTAAAAATTGTCATTGGGCAAGTAAAATGTCATAGATGGCCTAGTATGGTTGCCCATTCGGGCAACTAAATTATTGGTCAACTATGAGAGAATAATGTAATTTCTTAGGCTTAAATAGATCTCATCAAGAAATAAGTGAGCAAGTAAACTTTCTGTTCGGGCAAGTGAAATTTAAAAAGTTATAATTTTACTTGCCCGAATGGGCCAATAAGGAAAAAGGTTAGAGTGGAGGCTTATGTATGGACCATTTGTAAATTTCACAATATGGTAGTCACAATGCATATCTTACCAGAACTACAAGCTCAAGAAAGAATACCAAGTTCCTTTCTAGGACTACCACAGTCCTTTTTAGGACTATCCTAGAAAGAATACCAACAGTCCTTCTCAGGACTCACCAATCCTCTCCTTATACATGGTGCAACCGCAAACCACACGTATTACTGCATATCTTAGAACTACATGTGTTACAATATTAGTAGATCTTACCTGTTCCTTCCGAACGAGTTCCGAAAGTTTCTTGGTTTCCTCTACAATTCTCGCCTCTTTTGTGATCAACCTTTGTAGCTTCTCCTCTTCCAGTTGCTGTGCCTTGACAGCTAGCTTCTCCCTCCTGAATCAAAAGACAATTAAATGCTCAAACAAATAAAGGACTGTCAAATGATTGAAATTGGAACAGGCAAGTAATATCACAGGTCAGCGGAACAGGACAACCCCTTTTCATTCTAATCTTCTCTGCGCAAATGCATACATTCGTAAAACAACTGAAGAAAAAGTAAGAATTATATAACTGCTTCATTTGCTAACCACATTATTTCAAAGTTCCATAACAGAATTGGTTTCTTATCAGCACATTTCTCATCTAGTCTTCCTAGAAATCACATTCAATGAAACCAAAAGACAGCCAAAGGAATTTGGACAAAGCTGTCCTAAGAGCAAATCATCTTCATTTGCATGTCCAACTGTCCATTAAATTCAAAACGAGAACTAATCTCTAGTGAGTTCAGATTACTGTTCTAAAAGTTACATTACTGGCATTTGACTGTTTGCTAGGGGCAAGAACAAATTGATGTTGGGCAAGTAAAATTTCATAAATGGTCTAGTTTGGTTGCACAATTGGGCAACTTAATTTTTTTCTTCAACTGCAGGAGAAGAATGTAATTCCTTGCATATATCTCATCTAGACATATTAAAGCGGGTAAGTAATTTTCTGCTCGGGAATGTAAAATTTTGACATGATTAGGTATACTTGCCTGAAAGGGCATAAAGAAAACGGCTAGTGTGGAAGCTTGCATTATCACAATGGGTCTTTGCTCACAATTTGATATTGGGCCACTGAAATCTGGCTTTGGGCCACCACACCTTGACAAGTATTGATTCTACTTTCCCTGACATATATTAAAGTGAGGCCTGTAAAGTGTCAGATATTGCCCAAAATGACATTTGAGACTTCAATCCTGTACCAAAATCATTGTAAGATATGTCCGAATGATGTGTGAAAGTTTCATTGAAAAAGAACACTGCTTTCCTGAATAAAAAAAGCGAAAATATGCGTCAGCTTTTACAACGGACGTTTATGACCGTTTGTTAACGCTTTTGAGCTGAATGATAGATATCGTCATACTAAAGGGGCATTTGAAAAAATCTAACCCTATTTTATTCTTCTCTTACCATAAGCTAAACAACACGGTAGAAGAGAAACGAGGAAGCTCCAAGTAATTTTCGTGGAGTTAGACACTTTACAGGCCTCACTTTAATGGAAAAAGGGTTATTTCTGGCCCTGGTTATGACACGTTTGTCACAATCTTATCATAGAATCAGATGTACCTTTACAAGCGCAGTCTGAGTTTATTATAGTTGTTACGCTATAAAAATATTAATATTATTAATTATTATAATACCTTATTAGAGCAATCTTAGAATTCTCTTCGTTGTTCCACTGCAGGAGCCGTCTGAACTCCTCCTCTTCCTCTCTCTCCTGCTCGATGCTGGACAGACCTTCCGCCGTCTCATCTTTCTTCCTGTCCAGTTCTTCCTTGAACAGTCGTCTGCATGAGGGAAAATTATAATGAAGTAAGGATCATTGCTGTGAAAAAAAAATAGACGGGGCTGGCTCAGGGCTATTTAGCCCCAAAAATGACTAAGAGCCCCCTGAAAATCTTGAAAGAGCCCTTGTAAATTTGCATTGAATTCAATGCGAACTAAATGTCAAGAGTGACATTTATGTAGGCCCCCTGAAAAAAACAAAAAGATAAACTTTTCCCCTGGGTAATTGTACTCTTTGTGTTTGATTTTGATCTCCAGAAGAATCGCTTGGGTGTGAGCAAACCATGCCAGGGATTCAGGGAATGCCCGTTTTTATCCCAACTCACAAATTGGTTGTTAAATTTTCAGCCATTTGGCCCTGGAGTAAAATTTTTAAATCGCACACATTTTTTTAAACAGAAAATTAATAAAATAGGGGAAACTGACCAGAAATGAATATAATGAAATTGGGCTTCCACAAGAATCAAACGAGAGACATGATAGATTGATAGACTAAAGGCACTGAATACGTTAGATTTATCGATCTACAATTGATCTCGCTAGGTTTCCTAATTTTTCCATGGGTGAATTTCACATTGTCATTGATAATCCACAATCGGCATGATCACTACAATATATCATGTAGCGCTATCAAACAATACTCTACTCTCTAGTCTGTTATTTTAAACATTTGATCCCTAAATCATTACATAAAAAGTACAGTTTTAAGATATTTATATCAGCTCTTTGAGTCTTTTAATTTAGTTTTATTTTCATTTTTTAATCTTTTTTTCTTCAAATTTAAATTTAAAAATTGTATTAATTATTTGTGTAAGGCAAAGAGACAAGAAAAATAATAAGATTAAGAGAGAGAATTAGGAGAGTTTAGCAAAGAAATTATAGGGAAAGATCACCTGATTGCTCTTAGTGTTGATTTGTAATGAGGGATCTTTTCCTTGAAGAAATCCACTTCCCATGGATCACGGGGGTCCTGCTCCTTGACCCTCCCCTCCTTCGATTTCGCCTGGGGATCCGTCCGCCGCTTTCGCCATCGAACTTGCTGAAGTTGCGCCTGGACTGTCGCTGCATTTATGGGCTCCCATGTCCTCTGAACGGCTCTAATATGAGGCAGCACTGTGTTCACGGTCCGAAGCATTACGTTACAACTTTCAAAATGTCACTTTTCAGTCATAAAATCTGGTATTTTAAACAAAAATGTTGCAAAAAAATGAATGGCAACGTTCATGTGCACGTGCAAACGTGTCATTTCCTATCCTCGCATTCACGCAGACTTCACGCAGAAACATACCCCGATGTCGTGCTGACATCTGCACAACATGCAACAAGCCATAGGCCCACGCTACGGAATGTTAGGTCCGTGAAGTTGTTGGCTGGTACTGCGGGTTGTCTACGGGAAAACGCAAAATCAAGATGCGAAATACACACAAACGGGGGAAACACCGTGCGAGATCAAGTCACCTGATAATGTGCTTGCAATCGGTGAAAATGTCATGTGATCGGCAGAATTGTAAAAATTTACGATCTAGCAGTAGCACCGCCTCTTCCTCTTTAGCTCTTCACGACCATCGACGCGACCATGACCACGGTGTCATGTTGAAATCAGACAAATAGATTAATAATTCAACGACTACACGGGCGTTGAACTGCATGGACAT
>JBAMJV010012344.1:0-20000 GCA_037951105.1 Echinarachnius parma | reverse complement strand
TAGAAACAAATATAAAATGAATTACAAAAATAAGCATCTCCTACATCTTACTTTCTCATCTATATTGTCTTTAAAAATTGTCAAAATTTCGAATTTGCAGGTGGCATCGTATTAATATCGGGTACTGGTTCGAATTGTCAGCTGATCAACCCTGACGGGGCGGTGCATGGCTGCGGAGGTTGGGGTCACATGCTTGGCGACGAAAGCTCAGGTACGGATCACCCATACAGACATTAATTGCCATAGTTTAGTGTGTAGCAGGCTGTGCTTGGACCATGCATGTGTGGCAGGTATCAGAAGCTTGCCACCCATGCATTGTCACTGTCTGTGCTACAACCCAGATGGGTCAGTGCATGGCTGCGGAGGTTGGGGACACATGCTTTGCAACAAAGTTCAGGTGTGACCAATTATCAGACGGCAATTTTTCTGTAATTTGTAAAAACAACATTTTCTTCAACTTGAAGAGTATACATATGTAATGAATCAAAGTAACATACATGTTTATGGGCCAATAAAAACAATCTTCCAAATATACAGTACGTAACTTCAACGTTGTTTTGTAGGCTTATGTCCACTCTTCAGGTTAAACAAATATGAAGTGATTAAAGGCCAATACCAGTTTTGGGAAACGCCCCCCTCTTAAAAAATGAAATGGACGCTCTTATTACCAATCATGTGAAAGAATATGTTTTTACTAATACGGGAAATCCGCCTACTAATTGATATATTTGGTAAATTATATAGTCATCTGTTGTGGATAGATATCTCGCCGATGGTCGTATGTTGATATACAGCCTCGTGCGCTGCATGTTAAAGGGACTTGGTAACATTGTCCAAATCCTCAAAATAAATTTTTCATTCTAGCGGTTCCCTCATACCTTGTTGTATTTGTATTAACAATAAAATTATGGGACAGGTTTCGGTTTTTCAAATTTCCCTTTCGTTACAAAGATATGTACGATCGAAGTATTCAGATAAGAAAAACTTTTTCTTCTGTGTACAAAGTGAGTGCAGTGAGTTATTGAATATCACTTTGCATTTTCGCTCATTACTTGGCAATGTAATGTCCATTTGACTTGAAATTTTCACACAATACCCTGTGGACATATGAGATAACAATAATATACATTGCATCAACCATTCATCACTTTTTGCACATGTCAACAAAGTTACTAGATCCCTTTAATCCTATGGCAAATACGCACATGGTAATTCGCACGAGCGAATCGCTCGAACGAGCGTATAGAATGTGTCCAGCGTAGACGGGCCAAGCTGACGGTGAATTTAGGCTCAATGTCAGCGGCTTTCATAAACGTTTTAACTGATATTTCTGCATTTGACGATAGTAAGGTTCGGATTTTTCCACACATGCATACAAATCAGTAGTTTAACTAATAAAGTTTTTTCCCACTACTGGCATTTCCCTTTAAACTCAAGAAAAGCCACTGCAGTATTAACAAGAATGAAAGTTAGATTGTATCATCTTTGTGGCTTTAGTCTTAGATATGAATATTTGCTTGCCTCTGTCGGTTGAGACTTGAACTTTTCTTGATTAAAGGTCAGAAGAATGATCCATAAACTTTATATTTTCCCCCAAAAGTGATATTTTAGACTTCAAACACATTTATCACCACTATCATCAGAAGATTCTTGAGAATGATAAGTGAAAATTTTCATGGAAAAGGGATAATGTTTACCTAGTGAAAAAAGGGTAAATTGAAATTGAAGTTTATTTAACGTTTATTTTTGTTTGTAAAGCCCATCAATTGGTATTGTTCAACAGTTATGAAATTTGCTATGTGATAATGAGTTATTATTAGTATTATAATTAGTTTTAATATTATTTGTATTATTATTATTATTATAATTGGTATTATTATTATTATTAGTAGTAGTAGTAGTAGTTGTAGTAGTAGTGTTAGTATTATTATTATAATGAGTATTATTAAAATGTTATGTTTTGTTATTGATACATGGTCCATCTGGTTTTGAATGTCCTGCAGCATATTGGATATCTCACAAAGCTGTCAAAACTGTCTTTGATGCTATGGACAACTTGGCAGATCCACCTCATGACATCACGTACATCAAGAGTGCTATGGAAAAGTACTACGGGGTAAGCCATAATTGTATAACTGAGAAGACTTGAATGACCCCCTGTAGTGAATCCATGTTCAGAAACTGGAGCCGAGTTTTCCTGGCTCCGGGGAAACATTTGCTTGAAAATGTTGTATTTTACCCTTTTTGTCCCAAATAAATAGCTCATACTGAAATATTGAAGTCTGATCTTATCTTCCTTCGCCTATGATATTTCCCCCGAAATTTGTCTATTTAATACAAGTTTAGTACAGTAATGTTAGTCGATTCCCTGGATTTTTTTTTATTTTTACAGACATATTATATACAAAGTTATTGCCCTCAGCCTAGATTTTCACATTGCTGAGCCTATGTCGATCTCCTCTATCGTACATGCTACTTGACCAGCGAAGAGAACTTTCAAGATTACTGATATTATTAATTTATTGAAGTTTAGTCTTGTTGTGGTTATGTTAATATTTGTAATAATTATATAATTGTGTATTGTAATATACTGTATGCACCTATTCTGTCCTATGTGTCCAGTAATATGGCATGACCTGGACCTGTTTTTATTTTGCTTCCTTTGTTCATGTTTTTTTTATATGTGCATGAAAAGTGATGAATAAAAAAAATGTATAGGAACTACATGTAGGTTGAATAGAAGGGAATACAATATGCCATGGTCAGCCAGATATCGATCTGTTCTTTTTTTGTGTGCCAATGTGGTATATCTTGCCCGGTCCATAACAAAAATCTCCTATATGACCATTTTAAGCATAATATTCGATTGCAAAGATAACGGAAAAAAGTTATGATGTTTATTTCTGTTACAAATAAATCTGGAACTTCCAATATTTTGTTCATTTTTGTTGCATGACATTGAATACATGTATTTAGTACTACAGGGAAACCCCGTTATAACGAGCTCGCTTATAACGAGGTACCGTTTATAACGAGGAGAATCCTTTGGTCCCGATTTAAATGTTTGTTATTAATTCGGCCGTTTATAACGAGGTACCGCTTATAACGAGGTAAATTTGATAGTCCCGACTACCTCGTTATAATGGGGTTTCCCTGTAATTAGTTTCTCTTCTTTTTATTCCTTCTGGTTGGCAGATAACGGAACGCTTTGAGCTGCTGGATCATGTTTACACTAACTTTGACAAGTCCAAGTTTGCTGGCTTCTGCAAACATCTGGCAGAAGGTAGGTTGTAATTGCCATCATTCAAGATTGCCCACATATTTATTAAAGTGATCCATTTACGTGTAAAATTCAACCAAAATCATGTTTAAACTAGCTTTGACAAGTCCAAGTTTGCTGGCTTCTGCAAACATCTGGCAGAAGGTAGGTTGTAATTGCCATCATTCAAGTTTGCTCACATATTTATTAAAGTGATCCATTAATGTTGTAAAATTCAACCAAAATCACTTGGATCTTATTCCCTTGTATCTTGTTGTTTGGCTTATGGTAACAGAAAATGAAACAGGTTTTGATTTGTCAAATGTCTCCCTAATCATGGAGATACATGTGTGAAGATATGTAAGGCTCGCAACAAGGGCAAATTCTGTTTGTAATCAGAATTTCACAAGAATGCGAGCGCTTGGAGGGAAGTAATTCTTGTTCAGATGTCCTGATGTCCTAACTAAGTTAACTCTACCAAGCGAAAAACTTGCAACTAAATTTTCAAAAAGAACTGATACTCACGTTTATCTTTTAATGTACTCATGAATTATATCATGGGTTGAGCAGTATTCACACTTTGTGTTTGCAATCCATTGTTATTTTGCTTGCAGGAGCGAAAGCTGACGCCGACCCCCTGTGTTTATGGATCTTTCAAGAGGCTGGCAGACTTCTAGCAAGACATATTGTTGCTGTATCAAAAAAAATTGACAAGGTAAACTCATTTTTTCATTGCTCAATGCTTCCCACAAAATTTTACAAATTCAATAGAGATTATACACTGTTGTTCAGTAAAATTTTGGGCATAATATGTGACCGGCTATAGCAAAACCCTGCACTTGTCAGTAAAAATCAAAATGTAGATTGTCATACCATTAGAAAGGCCTCAGCACAAGCTTTCATTTGACGCTTTGTTCTTACAAATTGGTCAATAATTGGAGAAAATATGATTGTTTCAATTTTATAATCATAAGTCTTGTATGCACATTACGTGAAGTTAATATGCCCATTTCTTCAAAACATTAATTACCGACAAGTGCAGGCTTTTGCTATTGCGGGTCACATATATTATGTAACAAATATATGAATGTCAAATTTTGAAGCGAACAGCCAGAGGGAAATATACTTTCATTGATGTTTGTTTTTGAATGAAGCTCTGGAAAGATTGAAAACCTTTTGAACTGGTGGCTCTGACTAGCATGAACAATCAAGAGATTTTTTTTTAATTTGAATGTGTTTTCCTTGACAGTCAGAATTCAGTAGACTACTTATTCCTTCCCCTTCTCCTCAAAATAGTATCAAAATTATACAGCATAAATTTATTACTTGGTTGATGAAAACCATACTTTTATAATATTTATGCTTGCCAGTTCGGGCAACCAGCATATACATTAGCAGTATAGGTATTAAGTTTTGATGATTTAACACATTGCATTCGTGAGCACGGATCATTAAGCCAGTGCTGTCACATTTACAGCCCTGAGTAAACTGTTTAAGGGAACCAACACCCACAAATGATATTCTTATAAATGAAAGGTAATAGTTATAGTGGTCAATTTCACCAACAAGTTCAGAAAAATAGCTTTCCAAACAAATTATATAATTGAAAAACTCATCACAATACTAAAGTAACTGTGTTCATGGGTCCGCAGAAGAAGGCTATTTTCTAGGACGTACACGTCTTCCATGCTTCTATTCTCTCCAAACGTATGTGTATGTAGAATTGGCGCACATTTTGCACTTACGGTACCATGAGACCCTATTGGTTCCGTAAGTGTTGGTGATTAATTGTATTGTTTATGAACTAAACAACCCTTTGTAAAGTGTTGAACATCTATTTGATATCAAACAATGGTAAAATAAAATATAAATAAGCCTGTGTTGCACTTTGTGTGGTGGTCCCCTTTAACTCTGATCATGTTGACCATGTGACAGGCACTGCTGGAGGGCGAGGCTGGCCTGAGGATAGTCTGCGTGGGGTCAGTCTGGAAGAGCTGGGACCTACTCAAGCAAGGTCAGTACATTTCTTTCTGCTCTAGAACATACTGTAGAGACTTAACTCTTATCTTTATCTGTACTTGTAAATAGTGTTTTCTATTTGTTTTTATTACTGTTTTTCTTGTTTGTATTAATCTATGTTAACTGTATCTTTAAGAATATGTTATGAAATGACAGTTTATTTTTATGCACAAAATTGATTATTGTGAGACATGCAGGAATATAATAAATAAATAAAACAAAATAAAAATAAGTAAACTATTGAGATTATCAACCCCTTGGTGTGCCAGGGGTATATAGTGACGCTACCTGAGATACAGTAAATTGGCCATTTATCTAAAGTATATTGTACGTATATTCCTCCAATGTTTGTGTCATCTAAATCCTTATTGCGCTCTAAATCCCCTTTCACGGGACAATTGTTCAATGAGTCAATCAGGAATACAGTATGTTTGTTCGCACTGTATTAGCAATGTTTATTTATGCGATAATGCGCTCATGAGCGCAAGCGATTACTATATACAGGATCTTATGCACGCACGTATTGTTTATGACTGAAGTTAGCGGAAGGCTATATGCGATCACTATGTTCTGCTAACCTCAGTTGTACTGATCTAAAGTGTGATTACTACAGAGTCCCGGAGTGGCGCTTGGCCCCTAATATATAATATATCAAAGATAAGCTGGCATGCTTAGTGAGTTCATGATCATAATGCATTGTACGCAATATACATGTGTATACGCTCTCTATGTGCGTCTTTGGCTCAGAAAGAGTTTGGACCATAAAAATTACCTTCTTATGAAAGGGTTTTGACATATTTATCAGAGATCTTTGTAATGAGGTTCCACTGTATTAGCTTCTGAATCACTGGAGTAATGCGAAAGGATTTCAGAAACAACTAAAAGTAGAGGTTTCATGTCAATTCGGTGGATTCACAATACAGTGCGCCACCTATCAGTTGCAGCGGACAGGCCGAAATCCGCAATGCCTCATGGGAAATGGTCGACATCGAAATATAAGGCCGTATACAGCTCAGTGGTGCTAGGCTGTAATATAATAATAATAATAGACATTTATATAGCGCAAATTGCAAAGAGCCTCTAAGGCTAAGCGCTTAAATAATTATTTAATTATTATTACCCATTGTCAACAGGTACATTTCAAACCCACACAATGATATTGCATACTTTCTCAACTCCGCAAAGGCAGTGGGCAGGATTCGAACTCTGGATCTCATGATCGGAAAGCGTGCGCTCTACCAATCTTGCCACAACCACATCCACATGTACTGTGATGTCGACCCCGAAGTTGGAAATTGGCCTGTCCGCTGCAACCGATAGGTGGCGCACTGTATTGTGAATCCACCGAATTGTAGCTCAGTAGTATGGGGCCAGACCTGGCATGACTGCATTATTGGTCTAGGTCGCGGTCCACTTTTTTGAAATTTCATGTAATTTGCTCACAGCTCGGTGGTAGAGAACTTGGTCTGCTCAAGGTTTGAGTCCCCGGAAGCACTTTTTTTCTTTACTAATTTTGTATTTTGTTTTGCTTGCAGGTTTTATCGAGGGGCTTGCCAGGCCAAATGAGTCTTACCCTGACATCCAGCGCTTCACGCTGCTCACACTCAAGGAATCTCCTGCCATCGGAGCCGCGAGGCTCGGGGCGAGGGTTGTCGGCTATGACCTGCCTCTGAACTTTGAATCGTTTGTCACCGTCCTATATCAGCATGGAGCTTGACGCAGTGGGACTCTGTTCAATGGTGTAGGGACGGGTTGCATGGGGGGCGGGGGGGAGGAGGCACATGCCCCCCCCCCCCCACCCCTCTTAATATTTTGACATATCAGGCCGACCACGCTCGCCACCGACTCTGTTAGGAACACACAGAGCATGTTGTTCATGTTAATTCTGCCTTAGTTTTTTTCTTCAAATTATATCATACTTCATATATTATATATATTATACTACTTCAGGTTTTTATGTATACAGTGCTTGTACATGTATTGAACCGTGCCATATAATGACAAATTGTCAATTGAGGGAACAAAATAATTCTTATCTCCTTGTATTAACTGCCTGGAAGTAATACATTTGTCAATTGTTGACTGGATGTGCTCTTTGAACATGCTCAAATATTTATGTCTCTTTTTTGATGCATTACATACATTTATCATAATGCCATACTTTGTCTTTGAGTTCAGGCCTGTAGCTAGGATTTGTCAAGGGGACGTGCGTAATTTGCAAAAATGGGACCGAGATCGAGACCACTGGTTTGAGTTGTGTAAGCAAGGGGGGTGGGAGGGGGGTGGGGGGGGGGGGGGGAGGGAGTCATCACCCTGGTTTAGATGGCCGAGACAGATAAACAGAAGTGGACTTTTCTGAATTTGGAGGAGGAGGGGGGGGGGGGGGGGGGGGTGCGTATGCATCCTACGGACCCCCCTGGCTACGGGCCTGAAGTTCTTCAGGTAACAGTGTCTTAGTTAACATATAGTGAAACCTTGTTATAACAAGCACCTCAGCCCATTGAAATTAACCTTGTTATATCAGACATCTTGTTGTATCAGGGCTTATAAATAATACAATACATAGAACATGGACCTGTGAAATAGCCTCACTATATCAGGTACCTCGTTATAACAGAGTTTGTTATAAATAGGTTCCACTGTACTGTTAAAGGTAGTGTTGAGTATTGGTATTTCCAACTGCCCCCCGATATTTTCTTGTGAGATAATGAAAAACTGACTGTCAAATTCGAAAGAACATACAATTTTAATGACAGAATAAACTTTATTTGATCAAAGTAGGTTCAGAAACGGCTGAAATATCCATAAATATAATTTTATTCAAAATGTTCTTCACCGGGCGATATTTCGACTTTTTAGAAAAATTTCAAAAAATGCTCGAAGACTACTTTGAAAAAAATCAGAATAGGTTTTTAAAAAGTCGTTGATGATATCTCTATTGAATCATTATTTTAACAAACATTAAATGCACAATTTTGTACGAAAAAAGGCTAAAACCAAATATTTTTTAAATAGCGCCCTCTTGAGTTGTAACAGCTCTTTTTGAATGATAACAGGGGTTTTACTTAGTTGTTTGTAATTGTGTATACTTTTCGAGCATGGTGAAGTTATAACTATTACTTTGTACCGTAATGGTGCAGGTTTTGGTTACTAAAGTTAAGTTTGACCAATACTCAACTATCCCTTTAAAACCCTAAAAAGACTGGGGGGGGGCTGATTTAGCCCCCCCCTCCTCTATTTTCGCGATAATTCTGCAACGCGCGTAGGTATTGCCGCGGGACTTTATGAGTTTTTTCATTGAAGTCTTGCGCAACTTTTGAGACCAAATTTGCGACGACCACGTATACCGTTCTAAAGTCACGTGACCTTTTGTAAGTGAGCGTCGGCCTGAAAATCGCTAAATTTTGTGATTTGTGTACAAATCCTATGGAAATTGATTTTTTCCTAGAAAAGACAAAATCTTCATTATTTTTCATTCTAATCACTGCAATCATTTAATTTGGGGCTAAAAATGGTTGAATAATGGTCAATAATTATTTCCATTGAAAAAAACAATAAAAACATAAGTCGAAAAAACAAAGAAATACATAAGAAATGCAATTTTCGCATAATTAATTAGCTCTAATTAGCATATTATAAATAGAACAAACAATTTAACTATGCAATATTGAATGGCTCATGGACATCTATCACCATGCCAAATTTGGAGTTGATTGGAGTTTCGAATGCCAAGAAAACTACAAAAAATACAAACAAATACAATTTTCGCATAATTAATTAGCTCTAATAAGCATATTCTAATTTATTTTATTTTTTTAACTACGTAATTTTGTAGACCTTATGGACATCTATCACAATGCCAAATTTGGAGTCGATCGGAGTTTTGGTTGCCGAGATCTTAGGGGGGGGCCCTTTTAGCCCCCCCCCAGTTTTTTTAAGGTTCAAAATAGCCCAGTCTTTTTAGGGTTAAGCCAACATTTATAAGATACTTGAATGAATAGTGATTATGATTTTTTCCTTAGGGTTATTGGAATTCCTAGTTTGTATCATTGTTGGTTCAATTCGAAAATAGTTTACAAGATATGAAACATTCCTATAGGCTATACCATACACGTGAATATCAGCATTACCAATAAGTTCTGTTTGTACGTATTCCTCCGCAACCCGCAACAAAGTTTCTGGAGGTGTTATTAGGGTGCTTACGATCCTGGACCTTGAGTTAGTGGACCGTAACATTTTTACGGTCGCGACAGGTGACCCGACCATACATCACGGGAAAACTGTTCACCAAAAATTAGTCGACCATAAGGCATTACGTCATACATGCGCAGAACAGATGCGCACTCGTATTTTACGGTCGACCGTGTTTACGGTCCAGGATCGTAAGCACCCTATTATTTGCGAACTGTCCACCCATCCTTACATACGTACATGTTTATGTAACCTTCTCCTAATTGCGATATATAAACACGATCAAAAGGTTGACGGGTGCACTAAAATGTACATCACTTTACCCATATTATTTGATCTTTAGTCATGTGGTCAAATGTCACCATAAAAGGTGGAGGCATATTTTCGACCGAATAGTCAAATTCCTATACAGTTTAAACTTCTGTTTCCACCGTCAAGATCTAAGTTGCATACATGATTTGCTGTATTGTCTGGACTTAAAGGGGTAGTTCAGTATAATTTTTTTTGTGAGATGATGAAATACTGAGTGTAAAATTTGAAAGAGCATACAATTTTAATGACAGAATAAACTTTATTTGATCAAAATCGGTTCAGAAACGGCTGAAATATCAATAAATATATCCAATCGGAATAAATCTGGGGCCCAGATTTTTTCAATGATTTTTGTTTTTGTTTTGTTAATGCTTACACTTTTTCAAAAAATTTCAAAAGAGGTTTTTAAACAGTTGTTGATGATCTCTCTATTTAATCATTATTTCAACAAAACATCATATGCCTAATTTTGTATGAAAAATGGTTGAAACCAATGCTTTTTTAGAGAGCGCACTCTTGTGTTTTAATGGCTCTTTTTAAATGATAACAGGCTTTTTACTTAGTCGTTTGTAATTTTGTATACCTTTCGAGGCATGGTGGAGTTATAACTATTTTTTTGTTATGTTATTGTGCAGGTTTTGGTTACTAAAGCTCTGCCTTATCCAAACTGTACTACCCCTTTAACTTGACTTAAGCCGTCCACACAGGGTCCACACCATTGCTGGGATGTGTGATGGCTTCTGCTTCACGAATTATGGCTTGCCACACCTCTCGATCTTCTGGCCTTGGTCAGGCAACCTGGGTGTCTGTTGTTGTTGTTGTTGTTGCTGCTGTATTGTACTCACACATAATTGCATAAATGTTAATTTCATACACATTTCTTATTTTCTATTATATCCCTCATGAGATCGTTTTACCATTGAATTTGACAAACGATAGTTTTGGACAACTCGCAAAATAACGTGACCGGGGCGTTAGTAAAAAAATTAACTCTAAAAGTTCGTTACGCGCTCGTTCCGTAGATCATGTGTTTAAGCAAAATGCACACGCGATCAAATTTGTGCAGTACTCTATGGCGCACACGTTCTAGTCACGTGATTGCCCTTGTTGGTAAAAACTATTCACCTAGGAAGAAGAACGCCAAGACAGCCAATAAGCACATCCGTGGGAGCGCTAGCACGCATTCATCGCGTATGTGCGCAACTGCCAGCGCGTTGGTGCGCACTCAGTTTTGCGTCTTTGAGATTGTATGCGCAAAATAACAATGACTTTAAGCGTATTAGATGCGCCGTGGTTCTGGAGGCTCATACTGGCTTCATTAATGTCGATTGATTTTTATATCAAAATTTACAAGCGATTTTATGAAATATTCAAGAGATTTTCACTTATTTTGCTATAAGCTGAACACAATCACTGATATTGATGAGTGATATAAAACAACTAACGAATGTGCTTGATTGTGATAGGCAATCTATTACCTCGGTGGGCTCAAAATGACTATTACCCTCAGCTACGCTTCGGGTAATAATCATTTTGAGCCCACCTCGGTAATAGATTTGACTATCACAAGAAGCCCATTCGTTAGTTGTATACTATCGTGTACAAATGCTGGACAAATGCTGGTCATTAAGATATTGGAATGTATACATACATTTGAAAGTTATGACTGTCTTCATCTCTAATTCAAATTTATGTGTAATTTCATGTCTAATTTGTGTCTCTCTCTAATCAGAAAATTGTGAAATAGATTTGTAATTGCATCTTGCCACTTAACAAATTTAACGCTGATATTAATGAATCCATGATGTGTACTTCAATGATGATATGTGTTAATTCTAGTAATAATGAGGATCATGATAATAATAATGATAATAATAATAATAACAACAATAGTGTAAAGCGCTTTGATACATACGTGAATAGAGCTATACAAATAACTGTAATTATGATAATAATAGTGATAATGATAATGACAATGATAATGACAATGATAGTATAATGCTGATGATACTCATGGTAATCTTAATATTTTACATTTATAAAGTGTACAACAAAATTATACAACAATTCCTAAGCGCTGTAGAAACAGGACTATAATTATTCAAACAAACACATCATAGTGTGCAATTTGAACTCCCCAGGGAGATCACAACCAATGAATGAGCAACCATGGAGGCCCATCAGGGGTGTCTCACAAAGATTCTAAGTTGAACTTAACTCTATAAAGTTGGACCTAGCTATTATGGAAAGCCATTTGTAGCCTTGGAATACAATATTTTCAAAAGTTAAACAAAAACGAGAATTTTAGAATGTTCATAAATGTTGCATCAAGAAAATAAAAAAGTATTAATGATTTGAATCAACATTTTATACCTTTGAAAAAGGACTTTTACACATAAAAAATCAAAGAAACTAATGGCTTTCCATACTTTTTAAGTCCAACTTACAGGTAAGTTCAACTTAGGATCTTTGTGAAACACCCCCAGGTTAGTATGGCAATATACTGCCTCACCCTACCAAGTACCCATTACTGCTACGTTGGGAGCGGCATGTATTAAAAAAGCCTTCCTGATATATTCATACAAATTTGTACTTGTTTACAGTAGACTTGGGGGTGTTTTAACAAAGATTTTAAGTTGAATTTAAAGTTATGGAAAGCCATGATTTGTAGCCTTGGAATAAAATAAAATATTTGAGAGAAAAAATTCACATATTTGAGACGTTTAATGATTTACTTAAATACTATAAAATTCCCTTGATAATAGGAAATATTTATGCTTCTAAACCATATGAATGTTTTATTAAACAAGTACTGTTTAAATGGTACAATAGCTTTCCATACTTTTAAGCCCAACTTGAAATTCAAGTTCAACTTAAATAGGATTTTCGTGTAATATACCCACAGGGGAGTTGCAGTTATTGACATGTAAAGTTTGTCTGTGTAGTATAGCAAAGTCATATATAACCACATTAGCTTGGCCTAGAAAGTATTTGTGAATACTCTTTCCTATACATGGCAATTTGCCAAAATCTTTGATGCCTGTGTAGAGCAAACTTCCACTGACTTTGTACATATATTTTCATATAAATCATTCTTCCTGGATTTCACTGGACCAGTTGAGGAAGTTTTACTTTTAATGCATGCACATTTTATTACCTCTTCCCTAATATATCTGAGAATAAGAGTAAGGGAAGATGCTTTTTCATGAAAAGTGACATTTTGTTGTACAGTTATAATGGGAGTAACACAGATTTGGCAAAGAGGGCAAAGAGGGCAGCAAACAAGATTTGATCAAAACTTTGAAAAATCGTAATTCTTGATTGGATTATCAAAATCTGCTCAAACTTTCGCTATTTGGTATCTAAAATTGTTCCCTTTTCACCCAATCTGCTTAAAAGCTTGTAAAAACTTCCCCTTTAATGTATAGGTCTATCACATTTTCCCCCAAGGAAACTTAAATCCCTGTTCCTTTCTACATAAGGTTTGCTTCTTTTGCAAGTTTCCCCATATCCATGTGTAATGTAGCCTATCTAATAGGCATCGTGCTGTCTGGCAGGTTCTACCGGCA
This sequence comes from Echinarachnius parma, assembly GCA_037951105.1. Classification (NCBI taxonomy): domain Eukaryota; kingdom Metazoa; phylum Echinodermata; class Echinoidea; order Clypeasteroida; family Echinarachniidae; genus Echinarachnius; species Echinarachnius parma. The sequence goes on along the minus strand of JBAMJV010012344.1, from coordinate 6,650 downwards.
GTGTACTAACCGCGATATGCCTAGTTTGAGCGGATGCGCTCCGCGCATCGGGTTCGAGATCACTGGTTTTTCGTCTCCATAACGCGATTAGTACTTGCCAGAAAGCTCAGACGCCTATCGGTTAGGCTATGTGTAATGTTGTTTATTGCCTAGAAGATGTTGACTTCATTTAATTTTGTTTGATTACGTTGGATGTATTTATTTTGACTTGACCATTAATTCACTTTTGTAAAACATGTTATCGTATTCTATTTCTGAAATTATGGTTTGGATATATAACAAAATAAATAAATGAAATACATACAGACCTACTGTGTATTCTTAAAGCCAAATAACAGTATTGGAAAAGCCGCACACTCACACACAAATGAAAAATACGCTTTTATCACTTATCATGTGAAAGAATATCATAACTTATCTGTTAAAGGGATAGTGGAGTTTTGGTCGAACCAAATTTTAGTAACCAAAACATGCACCATTACATTGCAAACTAATATAGGTTTTCCCGGTCAATTTCGCTATTTTCTCATGCACTTTCATATCAGCTCCATTCAATTTCACCTAATCCGCACTTGGATCGACATATCGTCATTCAAATTCGTTTTTAGTCATTTATATTAAAGGACCTAAATAATACAACGTACTTTGACACTTATTCCATAGTTGATGACTTGAAACATAGGTCTGCCAAAAAAAAATCCATGAAAATAAACACAGTAGTGATTTAAGACTAGTTTTCTGATGCCAAATCTCACTTAGCAGCCAGTTTACGCCCCACCCACATTTAGGGTTCGGAATCGGCAGCGTGATCGACATGTGATTGACAATTCATTGGCTTACGTCATGCCGCGTCATCTACAGAATTTAGTTCATTAGTCCGTTCTTTAGATGACGTCACATTTTGGCGATTTAAAAGGGGCGTTCCCAGGACAATTAGATATGTACTAATTACCCCCAAATTGATTGATTTCATGAGAAATGACTGCCAAATTATTTTTCTTCGGGAAAAATTACATATAGAGAGCCGAATTGTGAAAATTAGGCCATCTAGACGCTGTAGTTCCTTTAAGTAACTGAGCAACCAATTTCACACTTGCGTCATTCCAATGTAAGCGACGGGCGCTCATTTTCGTTAATGGTCATTCAAATTCATATATAGCAGTCTCTGGTCTCATTTCGGTCATTCAAATTCGCGCATGGGTAAACAAGTTCATTATAATTTCATTAAAATTAAACATGTACAGTGGAAAATAATGTTAAGATATGTACAATCATGGTATAGGTATGGTACAGTTATTTCGTGCATGGGTAATCAATAAACAAGTCATGATGGAAATAAAGATACAGATTATGAAAAAAAGATGATGATAAAATAAATATCAGATGATGACAAAATAAGAAAATGTGATGAAAATAAAGATCAAAATGGTGAACTCATTGCACTCACTTTGTACACGGTTTCGACGATCCAGTGGATAATTTAACATCTGAACACTTCAATCGTAAATATCTTTTTTAACGAAAGAGAAATTTGAAAAACCGAAACCTGTCCCATGATTGTATTGTTAATACGAATACAACAAGGTATGAGGGAACCGCTATAATTCCAATTGGATTTTGAGGATTTTGAAAATGTTACTTAGTCCCTTTAACCCCAAGGCAGTTACCCCCAAGGCAATCACCCCAAAGAAAATTAACCCCAATAGTATTACCCCCCAGGAAAATTAAAACAATAACCCCCAAGGAAATTACCCCCAGGACAATTATCACCCAAGGCAATTACCCCCAGGTCAATTAACCCCAAGGCAATTACCCCTGGGACAATTACCCATGCATATTGATTTTAGAGGCCGAATAGAATCACGTCGAGGTAGATCAGGATATTCGCACGACAAAGTATCGTTTAGAACAAATAATGATGGAAATGGGATTAAGGGAGGCTTGCTGCAATTTCCAAACATTAATTTTATATAGCTTCAACAACAACAAAAATAACACTTAAACCCCCCCCCAAAAAAAAAAAAAAAAATAACAACAAACAAACATGTACATGTATGTATTAAAGGGAACATGTATGTCAAAGTTAAAATATTATACAGGAGGAAGCATTGTAAGATATTGTTTTAAGTTACGTTTAAAAGAATTTAATGAACACGATTTTTGTATAATTATATTCAGGAAAGGAAATCCAGAGTATTGGACCACAAAAGAAAATTAATTTAGGATGGTTAATCGTCTTGTAATTTGTATGTTTATTATTATAACAACTATTATCAATATTATTATTATTATTATTATCATTATTATTTATATTACTATTATTATTATTATCATTATTATTATTATTATTAGTATAGGTTTTCCCGCTCAATTTTGCGATTGTGTCAATCGAATTGATAATAGGAGCAAACGAATTCGCGCGATTTGCGATCGCCGTACCGAAGCAGCATTCGAATTCGTAAATAGTCGTTCAAAATCACGTAGGAGCAAGTGAATTTGCACAAACTTCCACAAAGTGCATACCTTTTCATCAATGGTCATTCGAATTCGCGAAAGGGCAGTTGACAGTTGGCTGCACATTCGCGAATTCGAATGCTCATAAATGAACTTCTGTGTCTATTCACGAAAGCGTGTGCGTATGCATGAATTCGCATGCACTTATTCGGAATTTGGAAGACCGATACCAACGATTACGCGGCAGGCGCGCGAATTCGAATGACCCTAAATGAATTCGATTGAAAAAGTGCAAAATTGAGCGGGAAAACCTATAGTAGTAGTAGTAGTAATATTATAATTATTATTTATTATTTATTCCCATTATAAAAAATAAAAAATAAAAAAAAAGCCCCCCCCCCCCAAAAAAAAAAAAAAAAAAAAAAAAGAAGAGTGGGAAAGAAAAAATAAAATGTATGAGCTAAGACTTGTTAATTATAACGTTCAAAAACTAATTTATACATCCATTTTAAGTTTTCGCTGAGCGCTTCGCGCGCGAACAGATTATCTCAGTTTGTTGTGTAACTTGCGTATGGTCTGGGGTGAGGTGTAGGCTGGCATTGCTCTGGCTGCTTGTGTGACGTGCACCAAATTGCACCATTTCAAGTATATAAATACAAAATCTTCCCCTTGTGAGGGGGGAGGGGGATACCCCCTCCCAAACCCTCCCCCTCTGGCTCTGCCCCAGCCCTCGGTCGCTTCGCCCCCTCGGGACTCATTCTTGGCTGTAGGCTATGTTGTTGGATCATACATAATGTGGCATATGGTTTATGTTGGAACTGTGTATGACACTAAATACAATATTTGTGTGTGTGTTGGGGTGCATATATATTAGTGTGTCAATTATTTGTTTTTCTTCGTGAAAAATATATTTAATATTTCTGGTCGATCAAATCATAACACGCTTTCCCAGATACAGTTAATCTAAAGCCCGAATTTCCTATCTAGGTATGCACCAGTCCCAAAATGCAAAAGTTCCCTACCGTGGGAGGGGGGACACCCCCCTCTCACACCCTCCCCCCGCTCAGTCACGCTCCCTCGCAATGTCTTACTCTCACTTTGGCTCAAAGTTGGCAACCATGTGAGTTTGGTTGGGCATGAGCCCAAAATACACTTAATACACTATGTGTATGTGTGTGTTGGGGTACATATTTATTAGCGTGTCAATTATTTGTTTTCTTCGTAAACAAAATATTTAAAATGTCTGGTCGATCAAATCATAACAATTTCAAGTCAAAAGTGGGAGGGGGGACACCCCCCTCCCACACCCTTCCCCCGCTCAGTCAATTCGCTCCCTCGGGCTTGGTCGCTTCGCTCCCTCGCACCTCTGGCTCAAAGTTAGCAACCCTGTGAGTGTGGTTGGGCATGAGCCCATACACGAAAACATCGTGAGCCCCCTTAGGTCTTTGCCCCCCCCCCCCCCCCCCCCCCCCCCCAATCCAAAACTGCTTCCGGCGCGCGCGCGCCTGGCATGCACAGGCTTGAGTAGATCAGTAAGGCAAAAAAAAAAAAATTTGTTTGATTGGCGTAACGGGCAACCAAAAATTACGGTAGGTCGGTAGGGATTTTTTTCTTTTTTTTTTTTTCCTTTTTTTTTTTCTTCGCACAAATACACAAAAACACACACATAACACATCGCAATTGCAAATTCTATTGCAATTTTTTAGTTTTTTTTTATTTTAATAAAATTCAAGAAAAAACTTCTATGGTCGGCGTGCATTAGCGCCGGTATTTTTAGGGGCGGGCGGGTTACGCCAATCCAACCATTTATTTTTCATGGCCCAAGTATTGGATGCACGAGTTTAACTTTGGAATGGTTTAAACCAGGCCACGGAGCTCGGAGCGCAGCGAGTGGGTTTTAGACCATTTCCAAAGTTAAAAGAGTGCAGACAATTCTTACCGATCCACATTTGTTTTATAAAATGGGCGCAAAAAATGCGAAAATCAAACTAAAGTGAGCCATGCATCAGTAAAATGCATCAGTAAAAACTTTTACACGCTATAATTGACCAATCAGAATGCAGGGATTCTTCTACCCATTTTATAAATACAATTATCGAATGGATGTATAGTTTTAACCAATCACAACGCATGAAACTATGCAACTACTCCCGATATTATCATCCCTTATTCTAGATTATGGTCATGCGTCGTGAGGTCGCCTCCTTTTGCGTTACATGCCGTTTTGGGCTTTTGCGGGACAATGTTACAGTTGAGAGCAAATATTTTCTGAGGAAGACCCCCTACCCTATCAAAACTATACATTTTCTGAAAGAAAATTTCCCAAGGAACACAAATATGCACTCAGAAATAACACTAGGTGTACAGTTAATTATTCATATTTACCAAAACATGAAATTTTGTTTACAGTTTTAGAGGTCAATATTTTCCTGATAACTTTTTCTAAAGTAGCTCTAGACAAGAAATTATAATGTTTTCATGCAGAGCAGACTTACACCTTTACAGCAATATAATATTGTATGGGGTAAATTATATTTTTGTGGGAGATTTTTTAATTCATACTTCATTAATTGTTTTGGTTTAAATAATAAGTAATTGTCACTAAGAAGGAGTCACTAGATGAATGGAATATAGAGTAAAGCCTAAATATGATGAGCCATAATACAGTGTGATAAGTAAGCTTTAATTTGATACCAAATTTGTAGTCTTAAACCTTTTCTTTTTGAAGATATTAACATTTTTACCAAGAATTCACAAAATGTATCGGTCAAGATTTGGCCCCATAGAGTCTGTACAGGAAAGTAGTGGGAAACTCCCAATTTTCTATGTTTGTGTTGATTTAATGACAATTTGATGTGGCAAAAACACTTTTCAATCACTTGACATTAAAGTTCAATGTTTTAGCTTTTATTTGATACCAACATTGTTGCTATACATCTAGTTTTGACAGAGTTATTAACGTTTTAAGAAAAATTGCGCTTTGAGAGACATTTCCCCATAGACTTTGTACACGGGCGCCGCTTCCTGCGGCGCCGCTTCCTGCTCCACCCTCTGGCTTTAACCTTCAAACGACTGTATCTCGATCTTAAATAGAGGTATACCTTTGAAACTTTGCAGAATTATAGCATTTTGATAGCCCTTTCAAATGATACCAAATTTGTTAAGAAAGGATTTTTGGTTTTGAAAATATGAAGTAAAATGCAAAAAAAAATCCCAAAAATGTAACGGCTCCACCCTATAATTGGAGGCGAGTTCATGACACACGACCATTACACTGCATGTATTGTAAACGGTACTTATGCCGACCTTAACCCCAACCATAAAGTTTATTAGTGAGCGGTTCTAAAGTTTAAAAATGTCATCATCTTCTATATAGTTCTATCCGTCTTGGCCTTAGCCTTATTGGTACTGGTTCCTGATTTTGATGCTAGTAAGTAAATTCGAATTAGTCTTTAAACTCTGTAATTATATTAGCAATTCTATTAACCATCCATTAATATTCTCAGATCACACAAACTGTAATTTGCATTTAAACATACTCCGATGTTTGTCACTCGCTCAAACTCGAATTTGTGAGGCTTGATATTTGTAAGAAATCACGTTCTTACGTTTTTAATGTTAAACAAAATCCTGTTGAATTGAGCATGTAAATATTCAACAATCAAAGTGTTCACGAAGAGGTGGACTACATTTGGCCTTTGGTTTGGTTTGGCCCGTCTTTAATATTACACGTTTGGCCCGTGTCTTTGAATTGGCTATTATAATTAATTACACATCGAACGGCGTGCGCGTGCGCGCGCTAGCTAGTGCGCGCATATCGCATGCATGCATAGCGCATGCTCTGGCCGGCCGGCCGGCCGGCTGGATGGCATATGGATATGTGTACGTACGTACCACATACTGTACTCATTATTTCACATACCACCGGCACCTAGTACTGCATGCATGCACACCGTAACCATGCATAATTTACGAAATCGCGCGCGCGGCCGGATCGGACGCGCAAACATGGGTTCGGTCAATTCAGCGTAGCTAGTTTATACTACTATAGGAAATAATTTGTTTGTTTATTCATTGTTTTTTAACGATATTGTCATCGCAATGGTCAAACCATCATATAAAAGAGTAGGAGTTCGTCTCGTTACCATGATGGTCTTTGGTTTGGTCGTACTCGCCACATACTCTAGTCATCAGGA
>JBAMJV010012343.1:0-16359 GCA_037951105.1 Echinarachnius parma | reverse complement strand
ATATTGATGGACTTGTATAGCTATATTGTATGCAAATTTAGTCTATGTTTGATCGGTTGCACGAACCACGTCGAACTGTATTTGTTTCCTCTTGTAAGGTATATACCCTGGATAATCAGAGGCTTTGCTCTCGAGCTAAATCAGTTGTATTGTGTACATATGTTTGATTAGGGACATATTTGAAAAATTAAAACCCAGTTAAGTGTTCTGTTACCAATGCAGGCCAAACAACAATTAGGTATAACGGGAATATGGAAGCTCCACGTGGTTTTGATTGAATTTGACAAAGTTAATTAATCACTTTTAAGTTGACGGAACGTGCGCTATATAAATAGCCACCATTATTATTATTTTATTAAATAAGTTAATTAGCCGACAATGGTGATGATCATTTAAAAAATCATCATTGCGCAATAATGGAAACATATAAATCAATCAATATACCAGTCCCGTAAAGTCTACATCCAATTGCAAGACCAGCTATAAGACCAGCATTATTTTCGTCAGTCAGAGTTCTTTTTAGTCAAATAACCAACATTATTTTCAGGTTGGCTTTCCGATTTCGCTTACAACTTAAAGGTGTAGTACAGTTTTAGTAAGGCTGAGCTTTAGTAACCAAAACCTGCACAATAACACTACAAACTAATAGTTATAACTCCACCATGCTCGAAAAGTATAGAAAATTACAAACGACTAAGTAAAAAGCCTGTTATCATTCAGAAGAGCCATTCAAACACAAGAGGGTGCTCTCTAAACAAGCATTGGTTTCAAACATTTTTCATACAAATTATGCAAGTGATGTTTTGTTGAAATAATGATTAGATAGAGAGATCATCAACAACTATTTTAAAACCCTCTTTTGAAAATATTTGAAAAAGTGTAAGCATTTTTAATTATTTTTTTAAAATCATCGAATATATCTGGGCCTCAGATTGATTACGATACATGTATTTATTGATATTTCAGCCATTTCTGAACCGATTTTGATAAAATAAAGTTTATTCTGCCATTAAAATGGTACGCTCTTTAAGATTTGACACTCAGTTTTTCATTATCTCACAAAAAATTAGTTTGTGTAGCGCCCTCTATACCAAAACTCAACTATCTATAAAACTAACTATTATAAAGATAAATCACATAATTATTCACATTCCCGCCAATAAAGTTCTTGAGTTTCACGATTCAAACTTCCTCATTAACCCAATTGCCTACGGAAACCTGATTATTTCTTCATAATAGTCAAACGTTTCCATTCCCCAAACTCATGATTATGTTGGGTATAAATGTTTCTACAAAACAATTATGTTGAATTCAAACAAAGGGAACCGAACATAATATTTTGAGACAATTGAACCAAAAATGAAATTTGGTGTACAAAATGTATAGGGAGTTGTCCAGGTCAGTGGTCCAGAGCGATCTCCTTGATCTACCAATACGTGAACAGAGATGGCGCTCTTGATTATAATTGCTTCTTCCATATTGAGTGGAAGTGTAAAGGTAGAATTACGTGTGAGAGGACACATTAAAGCTTACACGAACAACACTCCACCATTCCAAAAGGTATTCATGCATTCACTATGATAGCGTACAGATGAAAGGCTTGGGGGCTGCAGCCGAAAAATAAAGTTTAGATGTTTAGAAATGCAATGGATGTCAATGTACACACAAATCAACACGCATATGACTGTTCCAATATTTTGTTTAGCTGATGGCGTATGCTGTTTTGTTTGCTTAGTTGTTGTTGTTGTTTTGTTTTGTTGGGGGGGGGGGGGTTGTTATTGGAAGCAATATACTGTTTCGTAACTGACTAACTGTATAATATTAACTCATGCGTAAAGGTTGATGTTAACTTCGAACGTGAAATGTCTGTATACTAAACGTCTAACGGCCAATTATGACAATTTGTATGAAAACGATGGTACGAGCGTAGCCTATACCGTGTTTTTTTTTTTCACTGATAACTTCGATCAGTATGTCAACACTAATCCATTTTATACTATGATTTTTTTTCAAAAAACTTTTTTTTTGTGCAAGTAAAATTACATGATCTGAATCGCCTCTCAAATGATTATATTACACTTGACAAACGAAGTTCGAACCGGAAAATCGGTCTGCTGATTTAGAATAAATGTGTAAACCTGAATAATATAGCGGAAGGCTCATCATTAATCTCATAGGAAACGCCTTAATCATAGCCTTGGTCATAGGGATGTATATAGCTTTATTATGTACAGCTCTATGACCTTGGTTATCAAAATCAACTTAAAGGGGCCCTGCAAACCAAATGCATGTTGACTTCTGTTCATCTGTATTAGTGTACACATTCAATATTTGTAAACGGTTTGACCTAAATATGTTTTGTATATTTTTAAACATTTTATCATTTATTTTTCTTCATGTTGCTAAGCCCCACCTCCTAAAAAACCCTCCAGAGTAAATTATATTGTTGACCTGTTGTGACATCATCTGTCAATCACTGGTCAGCTACCATGAGATTAACAAAAGATGAAAGTACAAAAAGAACATCCACACAAAAGCATGCCCTGCATACCTCTATGCAATCGCTTAGACAGTGCTTTTCTTCCGACATAGCAAAAGCTATTGAAATTGAAGGTGTGTGAGTTGGTATTCTATTCAACCGTGTGATGCTATTGTGATTAGGCACTCAGCTTGGGTGAAGGTAACTTCTATGTAACTGAGTAGTGAATGGCTGATGATGTCACAACAGGTCAACAATAGAATTCTACTCTGGAGAGATTTTCAGAAGTGGGGGTTTCACTATATGGAGAAAATAATTACTAAAATTACTCAAATGGTTTACAAATAGTTGATGTGTACACTAATAGAGATGAAGAGAAGATAACATGCGTTTAGTTTGCCTGGCCACTTTAAGGTGGCGCTGTGAAAATGTGCATTAGTTACTGTCTGATATAAAAGTGATGTGTGAAAGTTTCATGAAAAAATGAATGTCATAATTATGACCAAGTAATTAGCAAAAATTTAAAGTGTGACCTGCTGACTTATAGGTTTGTACATACTTAAAATATCCCACCCTAGTTCTTTATTAAACCATTATTATCTAAATAACGGAGTGGACATTTGGAAAGACCTAAACGGGTTTCATATGTTTAAAGGGGTAGTTCAGTTTTGGTATAAACGGCGCTGCACGAATTTTTTTTTTGTGAGATGAAAAACTGAGTGTACAATTCGAAGGAGCATACAATTTTAATGACAGAATAAATTTTATTTGATCAAAATCGGTTCAGAAACGGCTGAAATATCAATAAATATATCCGAAGGGCCCCAGATTTATTCAATTATTTTTTTTTTTATTAAAAAAATGCTTACACTTTTTCAAAAACTTTTAATAGGGGTTTTTAAATAGTTGTTGATGATCTCTCTATTTAATCATTATTTCAATAAAACATCACATGCATAATTTAGTATGGAAAATGGTTGAAACCAATGCCTCTTAGAGAGCGCCCTCTTGTTTTTTAATGGCCCTTTTTTAATGATAACAGGCTTTTTACTTAGTCGTTTGTAATTTTGTATACTTTTCGAGCATGGTGGAGTTATAACTATTAGTTTGTAATGTTATTGTGCAGGTTTTGGTTACTAAAGCTCAGCCTTACCAAAACTGTACTACCCCTTTAAGAGAAATATTAAAGGCATGAATTTACTAAATTTACAATTAATGGGTTTTGTCGATTCAGACATATTTGTTACTAAATTATCCCTTTAATCTCGCGCATCAATCAATATTGAACCTGGGACCCAGTGATTAGTCTTGGGCCTATCCGATCGTACCACAACACATATGAAGAGCTTAGTTCAAAAAGGCGCTAAATCCACTTTCTATAATTATAAAAACAAAATTGAGATAACCTTATCAGTACATTAGCAAGCTATAGCTATCGAGAAATCAAAATTTTAGGACACATTATACAAACAAAATCAAAATATCGAATGTTCCATTTCATATTCCCATAGACATGTGTACAAAGTTGGACAAAGAAATCTGCTTTTCTCCAAAGTTGAAAAGTGGATTTAGCACCTTTTGGAATTAAGCTCTTCATATAATAATGTTATGTCATTAATAATGTATTACGTATTAATACAATATATCCTCTAATAATAGAAATGAAGACAAAATAATGAAGACTTTCTGGAAAGAAAGACACTGTAAATGATAATTTACCTTCACTTATGTATTTAATTCTACTACCAAAATAAACAACGCATATTCACTATAATTATTCAAATAGCAACTAAACAAGCGAATAATTATATTTTAAACACGGAATAAATCTCAACTTTCATAAGTCACCCACAAGCTTCACACCGATCCCCAAAATTATAAAGTAAATAAATGAAGATAACAAATAAATATCTAACAAAGACAACAATTTCACAAGAGGTATACAGCAAAACAATACATTTTATATCAAAACATCAAGACTAGAACAACTTTTGAATAAAATATACATAATATACAACCACAATAATAGTAATAATAATGATGATATTAATAACAATGATTAAAAAAATACTACTACTAATAATAATAATAATAAAAATAACAATAATATTAATAATACTATAATAATAATAGTAAGAACAATAATAATAATAATAATAATAATAATAATAATAATATTGATAGTACTATAACAATAATAGTAATAACAATACTACTACTACTACTACTACTACTACTACTACTATTACTACTACTACTACTACTACTACTACTACTACTACTACTACTACTACTACTACTACTACTACTACTACTACTACTACTACTAATAATAATAATAATAATAATAATAATAATAATAATAATTATTATAATTATAATTATAATAATAATAATAATAACAATAATACATTATTACACATACAAATACAAACAGAACTTTCCCTTTCAATTATTATGAATGATTTTAAGCTTTTCAAAATCATGCAGCTTTCACACTTTCACACTGAAGAAATGTTATTTAAATCAAGTACAAAGTTCCTTATTTATCATCCTCCGTGTACGCAACTTTGAAATAAGATTACAGTCCATAATTATACATGACCCCTCGTCTTTGGTTTATGGTGGTGTCACTTCACATTGGCCGTGTGTATGCATGATCCGTCACAATTTCGCGAAAACGGGTAATTTTCGCTTGTGTTCGCAAACAAAAGATACTTACGGAAATTGAAAAAAAGGGTTTATATTTTATGACAATGGTCGCGGAGATGACGGGAAAAGGGAAAAAATCCAAGACAATGTTCGCGAAATTTAAAAAATAGGAAACTTTTCCTTGAAATTCAGATTTGTCCTTTTTACCTCTCTCGTATTTTCGAACATTTTTCAAAATGGTCATTTAATTCTGGTGTTAACATCCCGATCAAAATTTGGGGTGATGAAAAGCCATAGCAACTGGATACTCCCAAACCAAGCTGCATGGTCAGGCAAGTCGCTGATTCCAAGTCTTAAGCCCGTAGGGGATCTAGTACCATTGTCCAAATTCAAAAAACTTACTTAGTACTGTATTGGTTCTCTCATCAGCATACCCTGTTGTATTCATATTACCAATAGAAGCATGGAACAGGTTTTGGCTTTTCAAATTTCCCTTTAGTTAAAAAGATATTTACGATTGAAGTGTTCGGATTTGTAATTATCCACTGGAAAGTTATAACTCTGTACAAAGTCAGTGCAATGAGTTAGCGAATATTACTTAACATTTTCGCTCATTACTCGGCTAGATGACATCCATTTAACATGAATTTTCATACATTACTTAGTAGACATATCAGATCACAAAAATACACATTTGATCAACCATTCATCAATGTTTGCACATGTCAACCAAGTTACTAGTTCCCTTTAAATCAATTATCTCCATCTTGACGTAAACTATTTGCAATTGGATAATGCACATGGCAATGGCAATAAACAAATAAAACAAAAAACGAAGATTGTTCAATAAATGATCATTCATTGTGTGTTGATAGAGACTAGAGTTCCAAACAATTTGGACATTGCTCACTTCGAAATGTTATATATACTCCGCAAAAAAAAAGAAACTGGACACTTGTATAAGTTGAAATATTTCATACTAATGTACGATAAAGTGTACATGATCATATATCAAATTAAAGGGAATTTAGTCCTCTACATGCAGGGTATAACTGAAAGGTGTAATCGTTCATGCATGAAATGCCATGGTCAATTAACAATAGCAAGGTCTGTTTTCAAAAATAGCAAAACAATGAGGGACCACACCATTCGACTGAAATGATAGTAAGCGTTTCACTTAAAACAAGATGAGCGGGGCAACTAAATTATGACATTATTCAACTTTATTGTTATGAACAAACTCTGGAAATACAAATTTGTCAATAAAACAGGGCCAGGTTATGAGAGCATCATCATACTGGTCTGTATTAGAGGCATGAAGCTTGTCTATTTCATGTGTCCCCTGCAATTTTAACCATATTTACCTAGAGAAATGGCATGTTTAAGACTGCCCAACTGTTTGACCAAGGGTGACTTCAGGTTTTGAAGATCTTTGGACTACGGTAGAATTCTTGAGAAGAATTTATACCATTTTCATGCTGAAATAAGGGCTCAAACTGTGGTTTTGACTAATAAAGCTTTGCCATGGAATTCCCCATTTTGTTACTTTTTGATTAAAATACCACCTATAACGTTCACAATTTGTCTTCATTTATACTCTTTATTGAGATGAAGATAGAAAAGGTCACATTTGTAATGAAAAAATATGCCATCTCATGAATATAGCGTTTTAGATTATGCTTATCAACATTTATATGGTTGCGTGGATGTTCCATTTTTGCTATTTTTGAAAACAGACCTTGGTGTGGTTAATTGACCGTGACAAGTCATGCATGAATGATTTCATCTGGATTTTATGCGAATATTGAAGAGGGTAGTTTTATCTTTAATTTGATATACAATATCATATATTTTATCGTTAATGAATACGATATATTTGGTCTCATACAAGTGTCCAGTTTCTTTTTTTGCGGAGTATAGTTCGATGATCGCAAGCTCAACCACTACAAATAATTATGGTATCGCGTTAATACGAAAACATTAGCTCTATCATTGTGATATTGCGTTAATTAAAGTGATCCAAGTAAAGTGTCTAACTCCACGAACATTACTTGGAGCTTCCTCGTTTCTCTTCTGCCGTGTTGTTTAGCTTACGCTAAGAGAAGAATAAAATAGGGTTAGATTTTTTCAAATGTCCCTTTAGTATGAAGATAACTATCATTGAAAATCATTGCCCAACGCTTTTGGTAAAAAGTACAATTGCCGTAGCTGAATACGCCCGGCCGCGGCCGCCGGCGCGCCACGCGATCACGGACCTTCCGGCTGATAGACAGGGCAGCGCAACGAGTCGATATACCCGACTGTTGAGCCGAGCGCGCGCAAATTATGTACTGTCTGTATACACGGGTGCGGATATCGTCAAACGAACGACTATTACTGCGACAAATCTACGGCAGTTCTTTCAAACTTTCACAAATCTTTTAATTGTATTTTACAATGATATTGATATAAATTATATTAAATAATTTGCCTTATCCCAACATAAATAAACACTGAATGTTCAGTGCGTGTTTGAGCCGCTGTGAAAAAATATCACAGGCGGACTCGGGTAGGAATCGAACCCACAACCTCCTGATTACTAGACAGGCGTCATACCACTAGACCACCGAGATTGCCCGATGGTTATGGCTGGTTCGATTCACATAATAGCAGTAGGTACTGCGTTAATTTATCAATGAATGATTCTTAGGTTGGGTAATTTGATTATATTAAATAATTTGCCTTATCCCAACATAAATAAACACTGAATGTTCAGTGCGTGTTTGAGCCGCTGTGAAAAAATATCACAGGCGGACTCGGGTAAGAATCGAACCCACAACCTCCTGATTACTAGACAGGCGTCATACCACTAGACAACCGAGATTGCCCGATGGTTATGGCTGGTTCGATTCACATAATAGCAGTAGGTACTGCGTTATTTTATCAATGAATGATTCTTAGGTTGGGTAATTTGATTATATTAAATAATTTGCCTTATCCCAACATAAATAAACACTGAATATTCAGTGCGTGTTTGAGCCGCTGTGAAAAAATATCACAGGCGGACTCGGGTAGGAATCGAACCCACAACCTCCTGATTACTAGACAGGCGTCATACCACTAGACCACCGAGATTGCCCGATGGTTATGGCTGGTTCGATTCACATAATAGCAGTAGGTAGCCTACTGCGTTAATTTATCAATGAATGATTCTTAGGTTGGGTAATTTGATTATATTAAACAATTTGCCTTATCCCAACATAAATAAACACTGAATGTTCAGTGCGTGTTTGAGCCGCTGTGAAAAAATATCACAGGCGGACTCGGGTAGGAATCGAACCCACAACCTCAACCCACAACTGCGTTAATTTATCAATGAATGATTCTTAGGTTGGGTAATTTGATTATATTAAACAATTTGCCTTATCCCAACATAAATAAACACTGAATGTTCAGTGCGTGTTTGAGCCACTGTGAAAAAATATCACAGGCGGACTCGGGTAGGAATCGAACCCACAACCTCACGATTACTAGACAGGCGTCATACCACTAGACCACCGAGATTGCCCGATGGTTATGGCTGGTTCGATTCACATAATAGCAGTAGGTAGCCTACTGCGTTAATTTATCAATGAATGATTCTTAGGTTGGGTAATTTGATTATATTAAACAATTTGCCTTATCCCAACATAAATAAACACTGAATGTTCAGTGCGTGTTTGAGCCGCTGTGAAAAAATATCACAGGCGGACTCGGGTAGGAATCGAACCCACAACCTCCTGATTACTAGACAGGCGTCATACCACTAGACCACCGAGATTGCCCGATGGTTATGGCTGGTTCGATTCACATAATAGCAGTAGGTACTGCGTTAATTTATCAATGAATGATTCTTAGGTTGGGTAATTTGATTATATTAAATAATTTGCCTTATCCCAACATAAATAAACACTGAATGTTCAGTGCGTGTTTGAGCCACTGTGAAAAAATATCACAGGCGGACTCGGGTAGGAATCGAACCCACAACCTCCTGATTACTAGACAGGCGTCATACCACTAGACCACCGAGATTGCCCGATGGTTATGGCTGCTTCGATTCACATAGTAGCAGTAGGTACTGCGTTAATTTATCAATGAATGATTCTTAGGTTGGGTAATTTGATTATATTAAATAATTTGCCTTATCCCAACATAAATAAACACTGAATGTTCAGTGCGTGTTTGAGCCGCTGTGAAAAAAAATCACAGGCGGACTCGGGTAGGAATCGAACCCACAACCTCCTGATTACTAGACAGGCGTCATACCACTAGACCACCGAGATTGCCCGATGGTTATGGCTGGTTCGATTCACATAATAGCAGTAGGTACTGCGTTAATTTATCAATGAATGATTCTTAGGTTGGGTAATTTGATTATATTAAATAATTTGCCTTATCCCAACATAAATAAACACTGAATGTTCAGTGCGTGTTTGAGCCGCTGTGAAAAAATATCACAGGCGGACTCGGGTAGGAATCGAACCCACAACCTCCTGATTACTAGACAGGCGTCATACCACTAGACCACCGAGATTGCCCGATGGTTATGGCTGGTTCGATTCACATAGTAGCAGTAGGTACTGCGTTATTTTATCAATGAATGATTCTTAGGTTGGGTAATTTGATTATATTAAATAATTTGCCTTATCCCAACATAAATAAACACTGAATGTTCAGTGCGTGTTTGAGCCACTGTGAAAAAATATCACAGGCGGACTCGGGTAGGAATCGAACCCACAACCTCCTGATTACTAGACAGGCGTCATACCACTAGACCACCGAGATTGCCCGATGGTTATGGCTGGTTCGATTCACATAGTAGCAGTAGGTACTGCGTTAATTTATCAATGAATGATTCTTAGGTTGGGTAATTTGATTATATTAAATAATTTGCCTTATCCCAACATAAATAAACACTGAATGTTCAGTGCGTGTTTGAGCCGCTGTGAAAAAAAATCACAGGCGGACTCGGGTAGGAATCGAACCCACAACCTCCTGATTACTAGACAGGCGTCATACCACTAGACCACCGAGATTGCCCGATGGTTATGGCTGGTTCGATTCACATAATAGCAGTAGGTACTGCGTTAATTTATCAATGAATGATTCTTAGGTTGGGTAATTTGATTATATTAAATAATTTGCCTTATCCCAACATAAATAAACACTGAATGTTCAGTGCGTGTTTGAGCCGCTGTGAAAAAATATCACAGGCGGACTCGGGTAGGAATCGAACCCACAACCTCCTGATTACTAGACAGGCGTCATACCACTAGACCACCGAGATTGCCCGATGGTTATGGCTGGTTCGATTCACATAGTAGCAGTAGGTACTGCGTTATTTTATCAATGAATGATTCTTAGGTTGGGTAATTCGATTATATTAAATAATTTGCCTTATCCCAACATAAATAAACACTGAATGTTCAGTGCGTGTTTGAGCCGCTGTGAAAAAATATCACAGGCGGACTCGGGTAGGAATCGAACCCACAACCTCCTGATTACTAGACAGGCGTCATACCACTAGACCACCGAGATTGCCCGATGGTTATGGCTGGTTCGATTCACATAATAGCAGTAGGTAGCCTACTGCGTTAATTTATCAATGAATGATTCTTAGGTTGGGTAATTTGATTATATTAAACAATTTGCCTTATCCCAACATAAATAAACACTGAATGTTCAGTGCGTGTTTGAGCCGCTGTGAAAAAATATCACAGGCGGACTCGGGTAGGAATCGAACCCACAACCTCAACCCACAACTGCGTTAATTTATCAATGAATGATTCTTAGGTTGGGTAATTTGATTATATTAAACAATTTGCCTTATCCCAACATAAATAAACACTGAATGTTCAGTGCGTGTTTGAGCCGCTGTGAAAAAATATCACAGGCGGACTCGGGTAGGAATCGAACCCACAACCTCAGGATTACTAGACAGGCGTCATACCACTAGACCACCGAGATTGCCCGATGGTTATGGCTGGTTCGATTCACATAATAGCAGTAGGTAGCCTACTGCGTTAATTTATCAATGAATGATTCTTAGGTTGGGTAATTTGATTATATTAAACAATTTGCCTTATCCCAACATAAATAAACACTGAATGTTCAGTGCGTGTTTGAGCCGCTGTGAAAAAATATCACAGGCGGACTCGGGTAGGAATCGAACCCACAACCTCCTGATTACTAGACAGGCGTCATACCACTAGACCACCGAGATTGCCCGATGGTTATGGCTGGTTCGATTCACATAATAGCAGTAGGTACTGCGTTAATTTATATCAATGAATGATTCTTAGGTTGGGTAATTTGATTATATTAAATAATTTGCCTTATCCCAACATAAATAAACACTGAATGTTCAGTGCGTGTTTGAGCCACTGTGAAAAAATATCACAGGCGGACTCGGGTAGGAATCGAACCCACAACCTCCTGATTACTAGACAGGCGTCATACCACTAGACCACCGAGATTGCCCGATGGTTATGGCTGGTTCGATTCACATAGTAGCAGTAGGTACTGCGTTAATTTATCAATGAATGATTCTTAGGTTGGGTAATTTGATTATATTAAATAATTTGCCTTATCCCAACATAAATAAACACTGAATGTTCAGTGCGTGTTTGAGCCGCTGTGAAAAAAAATCACAGGCGGACTCGGGTAGGAATCGAACCCACAACCTCCTGATTACTAGACAGGCGTCATACCACTAGACCACCGAGATTGCCCGATGGTTATGGCTGGTTCGATTCACATAATAGCAGTAGGTACTGCGTTAATTTATCAATGAATGATTCTTAGGTTGGGTAATTTGATTATATTAAATAATTTGCCTTATCCCAACATAAATAAACACTGAATGTTCAGTGCGTGTTTGAGCCGCTGTGAAAAAATATCACAGGCGGACTCGGGTAGGAATCGAACCCACAACCTCCTGATTACTAGACAGGCGTCATACCACTAGACCACCGAGATTGCCCGATGGTTATGGCTGGTTCGATTCACATAGTAGCAGTAGGTACTGCGTTATTTTATCAATGAATGATTCTTAGGTTGGGTAATTTGATTATATTAAATAATTTGCCTTATCCCAACATAAATAAACACTGAATGTTCAGTGCGTGTTTGAGCCACTGTGAAAAAAATATCACAGGCGGACTCGGGTAGGAATCGAACCCACAACCTCCTGATTACTAGACAGGCGTCATACCACTAGACCACCGAGATTGCCCGATGGTTATGGCTGGTTCGATTCACATAGTAGCAGTAGGTACTGCGTTAATTTATCAATGAATGATTCTTAGGTTGGGTAATTTGATTATATTAAATAATTTGCCTTATCCCAACATAAATAAACACTGAATGTTCAGTGCGTGTTTGAGCCGCTGTGAAAAAAAATCACAGGCGGACTCGGGTAGGAATCGAACCCACAACCTCCTGATTACTAGACAGGCGTCATACCACTAGACCACCGAGATTGCCCGATGGTTATGGCTGGTTCGATTCACATAATAGCAGTAGGTACTGCGTTAATTTATCAATGAATGATTCTTAGGTTGGGTAATTTGATTATATTAAATAATTTGCCTTATCCCAACATAAATAAACACTGAATGTTCAGTGCGTGTTTGAGCCGCTGTGAAAAAATATCACAGGCGGACTCGGGTAGGAATCGAACCCACAACCTCCTGATTACTAGACAGGCGTCATACCACTAGACCACCGAGATTGCCCGATGGTTATGGCTGGTTCGATTCACATAGTAGCAGTAGGTACTGCGTTATTTTATCAATGAATGATTCTTAGGTTGGGTAATTCGATTATATTAAATAATTTGCCTTATCCCAACATAAATAAACACTGAATGTTCAGTGCGTGTTTGAGCCGCTGTGAAAAAATATCACAGGCGGACTCGGGTAGGAATCGAACCCACAACCTCCTGATTACTAGACAGGCGTCATACCACTAGACCACCGAGATTGCCCGATGGTTATGGCTGGTTCGATTCACATAATAGCAGTAGGTAGCCTACTGCGTTAATTTATCAATGAATGATTCTTAGGTTGGGTAATTTGATTATATTAAACAATTTGCCTTATCCCAACATAAATAAACACTGAATGTTCAGTGCGTGTTTGAGCCGCTGTGAAAAAATATCACAGGCGGACTCGGGTAGGAATCGAACCCACAACCTCAACCCACAACTGCGTTAATTTATCAATGAATGATTCTTAGGTTGGGTAATTTGATTATATTAAACAATTTGCCTTATCCCAACATAAATAAACACTGAATGTTCAGTGCGTGTTTGAGCCGCTGTGAAAAAATATCACAGGCGGACTCGGGTAGGAATCGAACCCACAACCTCAGGATTACTAGACAGGCGTCATACCACTAGACCACCGAGATTGCCCGATGGTTATGGCTGGTTCGATTCACATAATAGCAGTAGGTAGCCTACTGCGTTAATTTATCAATGAATGATTCTTAGGTTGGGTAATTTGATTATATTAAACAATTTGCCTTATCCCAACATAAATAAACACTGAATGTTCAGTGCGTGTTTGAGCCGCTGTGAAAAAATATCACAGGCGGACTCGGGTAGGAATCGAACCCACAACCTCACGATTACTAGACAGGCGTCATACCAATAGACCACCGAGATTGCCCGATGGTTATGGCTGGTTCGATTCACATAATAAGCCAGTTCGTAATTAGACTATGGAGCTTGGGTGACGACAGAGGGCGTAGTCCGATATTCCATCAACGGGCGATCAACGTACAGTAAAGTGTATGGTAGTATGTCATATTACCGGATAATTTTAGTTTGACAGCATAAAACAAACATTAGATGCATAAAATCAAAGTGGAAAAAATACGAGCAGCTGCATAAACTCATAAAGAACACATTTGTTGTAAAGTATATTCAAGAATTTACCGATTTTTCCCCATATCAACTTTCTTGTGAAAAACAGGTGAATCATTTACACGCAATAATGCTTCAAGGCGGGCGATAAGCATACCGCCCATTCGTACAATGTACCGTTTAAAATATCTATCTATCTATCTATCTATCTATCTATCTATCTATCTATCTATCTAATCTAATCTATATCTATATATATAATTATATATCCAGCTATTGTATCTAAATCATAAAGTATCTATATTATATAATTGAACGCATATGTTTTAGGACGCAATCGGAAGGAAAACAGACGGGATATAATATTTCTTTCTACATGTAGCGGTTTTCAAAACAAGAAAGTCGGTAATCATTATCAATTTATATACATTGTGGATCACATAAACGAAATTTTGTTTGCATTTGCTAATTAATGGAGAGAGAAATCAGTCGGCAAAAAATGTTTTTGCGTTGGATAGTGCAGCATTAAGCAGAATACGATAATACGTGCGTGCTAATACGCGCGTGCTATATAGCCAGGTCGAGCAAGGCTCGGTGAAATTATTGATCAATAAATATCATTACACATGAATAACACATTTTATATTCCACATACTAAGAATCTTGCTCTACGATTGGTCAAAAGTTAATCACGTGATGAAGCATAGTTTCGCCCATCATTGATGGGAGAAGAAAACTTCGTTACACTCTGTAGATATCTTTGGTGAAAGTGTGTTGCACTCACTAGATAAAAAGTACTATCTAGTGAGTGCAACGCACTTTCACTGCGGTTGCATTGACTTGACTGTGGAGCTCGTGTGTGGCTAGTCAAATTCCGTACCCAAATGATGTGGCGGGGTTCTCTATGCGCGCGAATTACAAATTTAATTGTATTCGTTGTGCATGTACACGTCACGTACGTAGCACACTGTTCAAGCTCATACGCTATGCCTGCACTGTGTATGCATACGTATCGTACATAGTATACAGTACACGGTTTGCTGCGTTGTTATTGTTTAATTGCTTGTTCTGTTGTTCGACGTAAGATTTGAGTTCTAACGCAGCTGAAATGGAACTTTTTTTGCTTGAGAGTGAAAGTAAAGTGTTCCAAGATTATTGCGAATGCTGGAAACAACATACACATTGGAAATTGGAATAACATTGATGTTGGTAAGTAGATCAAACGTAGTAGTAACAGCTGTAATTAAGACTTGCGTTAGACTAGGCCTGCTTAAAGTTATAGACTAGATGTCTAGATCTACCGTTCGATGTGGAATATAAAGCAAATAATCACCTTTTGGTTTCAGGCGATGGCAAACTATCACTTCCTCGGCGATCTGAATGTATACGCTATCTTTCCTCAGCTTCGCTTCGGAAAGATAGCTACATCCAGATCGCCTTGGAAGTGATAGATTATCCCATCACCTTCACCAACGGTAATTATTTGCTTACTATCAAACCGGTTTTTGTTCTATGAAATAGTACATATTATGCTATTAACCTTGGATGGGGTGAATACAAAAACGATAGGCTGATTTTGATCCTGATCCAGATTTAAAAAACGTTAACAAATAATTCGCATTCAATTGCACGTGTGGCTCCTTTGATTCTCGCGATCGATGGAATCTGGCCGTAGAGAGCAGTAATTACGCGCATGCGCAGATTGTAACTACGAACTGGCTTATAGCAGTAGGTACTGCGTTAATTTATCAATGAATGATTCTTAGGTTGGGTAATTTGATTATATTAAATAATTTGCCTTATCCCAACATAAATAAACACTGAATGTTCAGTGCGTGTTTGAGCCGCTGTGAAAAAATATCACAGGCGGACTCGGGTAGGAATCGAACCCACAACCTCCTGATTACTAGACAGGCGTCATACCACTAGACCACCGAGATTGCCCGATGGTTATGGCTGGTTCGATTCACATAATAGCAGTAGGTACTGCGTTAATTTATCAATGAATGATTCTTAGGTTGGGTAATCCCAACATAAATAAACACTGAATGTTCAGTGCGTGTTTGAGCCGCTGTGAAAAAATATCACAGGCGGACTCGGGTAGGAATCGAACCCACAACCTCCTGATTACTAGACAGGCGTCATACCACTAGACCACCGAGATTGCCCGATGGTTATGGCTGGTTCGATTCACATAATAGCAGTAGGTACTGCGTTAATTTATCAATGAATGATTCTTAGGTTGGGTAATTTGATTATATTAAATAATTTGCCTTATCCCAACATAAATAAACACTGAATGTTCAGTGCGTGTTTGAGCCGCTGTGAAAAAATATCACAG